>CAJQZM010036935.1:0-38625 GCA_907164665.1 Colias nastes
ATGTGTTTTATTTTCAGGTAAAACACAGCCATTTTAACGGTTTTTTTTTAAGTTATTGGTAATGTATTTTTTTAGTTGAAATTTAACTATGTGCGTATATGCCACACAATATATGAAAAGGCAAAGTTATAATTTCACAAAAGATCTTTTAAACGAAATTGCCTGCAGGTACCTAATTTCTTCGTAATGTCATAAAACGGCAGAAAATTGAATTAGACATTATAATATTATTTGTTTTTAATTAAATATATTCGCATATGTATTTCCAAACCGTATAAACCCGACCAATTCGTAGAAAATTCTCTATGAATTCGACAATCACATTCTTCCAAGAAACTTGTTTGTGATTCATTTTTTGATTATTCCCTTTTCAATTTTCATGTTAATAATTATTTTCATTTCTCTTGTTTCAGGTAAAACTGGGCTAATGAATTGGTAATTTTCTCCGAGAAATACGAAATGAGGACGCTAATATAATGAGAAATGACATTTAAATGCTGTTTCTTTGAGGCTGGAATTTGTATCTCAATTGTCTGACTGGTAAACAATGTATAGGAAATTTAAATGTTTATCTTGAAATTTATAGCAATATAAAAACCTTCGTTAGTTAGGTATTTAATTTTGTTTTGTTTGAAGGAAGCATTTTCCTTATTTTTTGTCCGAGTCTTGAAGGAAAACTCATTTATATCCATCTGTTGGTAGAATCTATAAATTATCCGAGTGACATGAAAGTAATATTAAAAGGGATGTATTTTAACTTGATTCAAATTATTCTGAACATTTAGGTAATAAATCTTTCTTTTAAATCATACAATTTTCAAACTGGACTAGTTTCAAAATTGAAATAAAATACAAATATTTCCTAGGGAAAGGACAAAATCGAATTTGCAAGAAAATAAACATTTTTTATTTTTATTAAATTGTTCTAGAAAGGCTCTAATAAAAAAGCAAAAAAAAAAAACAAAAAAGCATTTAAAACAAAGCGAATCCATCATGCCAAAACTTTTTTGTCACTACGTTAACGGCTCGATGACTGATATGTCAATAAAACTACAAAGAAATATTCGATTGTTTGGGATTTTAGAAAAGTTTTATTTTTTCGGAACGTAGGGTATAGGTAAATAAATGTTTGACGATAATAATAAGATAATCCATAGAAAATGTATGTAGAGTATTTGAAGAAGGATCATTAACTAAATTTTCATCATATTAATTACTATTTAAAAAATTGATACCTTACAGAACGAAATATAATACTGATTATCATTAGTGTGATGTGTATGATATAATTAACGACCAGACATATAATAAATGAAAAACAATTGTTAGAAAAACAAAATATGATCACGTCTTTCTTACACGATAATATAGAAAAATCACCTTTTCTTGTTAAGGCTTATGAAATAACAGTTTGTGATGCATATTATAAAACATTTCCAATCTTATCTATTATCTAAAGATAAACATATTTCAATCAAACTACCAATGTTCAACTCAAAGTAAAAGTTCGTACAAAGGCAAATCAACGATGATCCAACCAATCCCGCTCCTATTGTTTACATTCAAACAATCCGAGATTAACCGAACAAAGTGAAATGCAGAACCAACTATGAACTACTTCATAAATCGGTCCCATTTTATTTTATCGCATAATAACACTCGATTGAAACTAAATTTAAGCTCAACTAATTAGTTGAGCTTAAATTTAGTAACTAATTAGTTAATCTTAAATCAAATATGCAATTTCAATTGCAGTATTAATTACTCTATAATTAGGATAATTTATTATCAGGATAATTGCAATATATTTATTCGAAATTTAATATACCGGATTTACAGGGATTTATCAATTAAATTATTGCCCGGTTTTAGCTCACTGATAATATAAGAAATTAGTGTATTATTTGATTAATTGTGATAATATGAAACATTTTCAATAGTCCTCACATTGCTTAAGCCTTTGTTTTCCACTATACAGGAATTAGGAAATATTACCTATAACATATATTTATAACATCACCATTACTTGAACGGTGAAGGAAAACATCGTGAGGAAAAAGTTTGACGATTTGTGACATCCGCCAACCCGCACTTGGCCAGCCTGGTGGATTACGGCCTGATCCCTTACGAGAGGCCCGTGTCCCAGCAGTGGGAACATAATGGGCTGGTGATGATGCTGGCCTTTAACATCGATAATAATAAATATTTCAGGACAATTTTAACACACGGCACGGTCTGATCTTATACTAAGCTTTCGCTTGTGTTATGGAAACCAGATGGCTGATAAACATACATATATAATTAATAAATACTTATATAGACAATTAACACCCAGACATAGAGCAAACATCATTCATCACACAAATATTTTCCCTGGGTGGAAATCGAATCCACGACCGCTGGCTTGTAAGGCAGGGTCACTACCAACCGAGCCAACCGGTCAATGGTGTTCAAAAATTATAAAATGTACTGTGTTACTTACAGTGAAATGCGACAAAGTTTAATAGCAAATAAAGAAGGTATATCGAGAATCCGCGAGACTCAATCCCCAGTATGTTAGTTCTAAAGATATAAACAAAACAATCGTGCCGCTAGAGAGTGGATTGCAATAACAATAAAGGTTTCCAAGTGAACGGCAAAGTGGACTTTGTAACCTAAAGTTTTCTTTTACACTTAACAAGAGTTCATTGAAAGTGTAGGAGTTTATTTTTATCAAACGCCCTGCGTGCAGGCGAATAGGTCTGGGAATCTAGGGTAAAAGTGGGATAGATGCCGCACCGGGATAGATGCCTCATTTTCAAA
The DNA here is from genome assembly GCA_907164665.1 of Colias nastes. NCBI lineage: Eukaryota > Metazoa > Arthropoda > Insecta > Lepidoptera > Pieridae > Colias > Colias nastes. The sequence goes on from CAJQZM010036935.1 coordinate 2,803, forward strand.
AAACCTCACTTCCCAGAGTCGTGACTACGAATTAATGATTTAAATAGGAGTTCCTATCACCCCGCACCTCGGGTACGCATGAGCTGTTGTTTGGTGGAGACGTGTTTCACTAGTGCGTGTTATAATATCCGCGGCAAACTTCACGAACATGTTAAAATTTAAAAAGGTTGATATTTGCCTTTACATAACTTTATAAGTATTAATAAATTTCACTATATTTCTTATTATGTCTATACACTGGTTCATTAAGTACAAATCTAAGTGAAAATAGTGGCTCTTTTGTTTTTAATTAATAAAAAAAATACTGGGGCAGCTATCCTTATCAAAAAGTATAGTTGCCCCTTTTTTTTCGAGGGATAGATGCCCTTAGGCGCCTCTAAGGGCATCTATCCCTCAATACATATGTACATGTTATTATCGATAGTCACAGGTACTGTTTATATTTTTACCTGATTGCGTCAGAGGTTTTCTCTATGTTAACCGATTTTACTCGTTTAATTTGCTTTTTTTTGTTATGTATACTTACTTATTAATGATCTGCCCTTATACTGATTGTAGGAGAACCACGCCACGAAAATACAAAAGAAAAGAAGGAGTGCGAGCGCAAGTATATTCTTGGACAACAGAACAACTATGTTAACATGACATTTGCTGGTTTATCATATAAATTTTATTAGATTTCGCGTTTATAAAGTATGTAAGGCATCTATCCCACTCTGCAGGCATCTATCCTCCTTAGTATTTTCATGGTGGGGCAACTATCCAACTAGGTAGGCATCTATCCTCAAAAAAGGTGTTCTACAAAAATATTTATTACACATTATCTATAAATGATAGGATAAAAAATATATATAGTAATTCAAAACAGATAATTAACCTAGCTATATTCATACAAAGTGTTCGTATAAGATTCATGTTTTTAAAATTATGAGGCTATTTCAAAAAGTGGGGCATCTATCCCACTTTTACCCTATTTGTTTATTCCAATTGTGAAAAGTTATTAAATAATTATATTTAAACGTTAATACTGGTAGAAATTTTCTATAAATATACAGGGTGGAATTTCAAACATTCCATTTTTTTTTTAAATAATGAAATCTGTATGTACTTAATCAAAGTTTTCCGAAAATTTGCTTACAACACCCTAGCATCGAACCCACTGCAATCTGTTATATTAAGACCCTGTAATTTTATTACATTGATCGTTAGGGTCAATTCTGTAGGTAGGTACCTCATTTTTATGTGGTAAATTCTCGAAGTATAATGCTATTCAGATATTAAAGCCAAAACAAAACCACCACAATATCTAAAATCAATATCACCATTACGCCAAACGGGTCGACAACTTCTAAACCAAACAGAGCGCCATTATCGAAATAGAAAATGTATGTAACACCCACCCATATTTGTCAGAACCATCCATCAACATTCGCACGCAATTGCCACATTACTAACGATACCTTGTTCTGAGAAAAACATGGAAATTATACACTAGATAAATATCTCTCTATCTATACTAATATCTATAGGTACTAATATTACAGAGCTGAAGAGTTTGTTTGTTTGAACGCGCTAATCTCAGGAACTACTGATCCGATTTGAAAAATTCTTTCGGTGTTAAATAGCCCATTTATCGAGGAAGACTACAAGCTATATATCATCACGCTAAGACCAACAACAGTGGAACAGCGCGGGTAATACCGCGGGGCACAGCTAGCAGCTATACATTATAATATGCGCCTTTGCTGGTTGACGAATAAAAAAAAACTAGGTATCTACCTTCATACAATTGGGTCAACTGATCTCCGCTTATCTGGGGATCGATGATAATCTGTGGTTGTTAATAGATAGACTGTTTTAATGGGACACTCTGTAGATAACCTAAAAAGGAGAGATAGTATCCTACTTATGTTGAACTAGATTAGGTCGGCAAAAGTAAAATTAATTACGTAATAATTTCATTGAGTCTATGCAAAAATTCAATGATTGCTTCGCTTCTGCGTGTAAGATAATCGAACTGCAGGAAATATTAAATACAGGTATGCATTTAAATCAATAATTATTCGTTTAAATTTGACCTGACTTATTGACGATCCAGTACTAAAGATTATTAATATCACAAGCAAAGTTACAAGAAATAATTAAAGCATTTTCGTGAAGTTTTGTTGCGAATTAATTCCCAAAATAGATTATTCGACGACGATAAGCAATGAAACTGAAAATAATTATTATTGAATATAAGCTTTTGCTATCTGCAGACATCTTTTATAACATCTATCCGTAGAATAAATGGAATTTATTTAAAGCATGTCAGATCGAGAATAATTAAGCAGACAGAACTCATTAAAAGCTAAAACAATTCGTTATGAAAAGCAGAACATTTTAATATCGCATTCGTATAAACTAAATGGGTCATTAGAAGAGAAATATAAAATAATATCTTGGGGGAGCGTTGGGCTTGAGACACCGGAAAAATAATTTATTCCGTTCCCCGAAGACTTGGTAAATTAAAACCAAGACCTACTGTTATCGTTGTGATAACATCCAACCCACTTCCAGTGATCTCGATTGCTTTTATTTTATGCCACCTTAATACGATATTTAGTTATTATTTGTATTGAAATTGAATTATGGTAGAGCAGTTTAATGGTATAGTTTTGTTTGCACTGGAGAAACACAGGTAATACTGATAGGTTTTCCCTTATGCTGTGAATTGTCATGGGCGGCGACCATCACTTACCACCAAGTGCGTCGCCCGCTGCATTGTCGAGGTTGTAATAAAAAAAAGGTGTAGGTAGGTTTTCGTTTTCACAATTTATAAATTTAGTCCTGAATTGATTTAAATATTCCTTTAAAGATCTGTGCTTTTCTCTGAGATCATACATTAAAAATGCAAGCTAAGTGTATATTTTGACAAACTGTATTTGATACAAATTACGTGGAATCGCTATTCGTTTGGGGCACTTAACTGAGTGGTCCTAGGTTCAAACTTCGATGTACAGCAATTAAAAACTTTTATCACCTTACCCCTAACCCACGACAGGATCCGAAGTTACACACACAACCATATTATAAGGAAAGTTTGACCCACATCAAAAGTCGCAGACAAACGTTCCACAAAAATAAATTAATTGCCACAAGCGAATACGAATTTAATTCCATTAGCCGTAAGTATCCAACAATGTAGCATCCAAACCATCCGAAAGTCAACACTATAGTTCCCTTTGACGTGAAATTAGCAAAATTAATTAATAACCAACGCTTGTCCGTTGAAGCTTATTTTTCCACACAATTTTTAGGGACATTAAGGGTGGAGCACATGATTTATGAGGCGATCTTTAAGCCATAAATCAGGGCAGTCTCGGCCTATAAAATATAACGTCAGAAACAGAAAAGCTATCGCGCCGTATTTAATAATGTTTCAAGTCCTGGGGGAGGGAGATTCAATATTTTGATTCGTTTTGAAGTATACGGAAATGTATTTTTTTATTATTTTCTCTATTGATTAATAAGGTATTTTCTTTCCACTAAAATTATTTATAAGTTTTGTTAGCACAACAAAGTTTGTTACTATTGTGATCACCAAATATACAATACCTACAACAATAGATATAAAGTACTTTTGAATCTTACAGAAATTATGAAAAGAAGAATTGTAATGTTATAATGTATCTATAGGTTTATACGTAAAAATAATGCAATACATTTTCGTTGTTTACTTTATCATCTAAAAAAAGAATTTTAATCTAAATAAGGATGTACGACTAAAGTTCAAACAAGCCAGCCTCACTTGGAATTAAACTTTCGTAAAATCAGCTAACCTTCATTATTCTTTGAAGATAAATTGTAGCAGCGGAATTAACTTGTAAAAAGTATCAGAATGTTTTGCCTAAACAGCTTCTAAATGAGTTTTATAGAAACTTTTGTAAAACCAACTCTTGATAGAAATGTAAGTAGCAATTTCGCATGAATGCGAACAATTCTTTTGGCTCGAAACACATAAACCACGAAAAGTTACTGTAAACCGCTAAAAGTTGCGCACAGGGACGGACTCGGTGCAAGTTTAAATAGATAGCAAAAATAACAATGTATATTTATATGTGGATATTTCAGGTTTTTTTCCAATACGACAGTTACTTAAAAAGTAGCAACAAAAATACGTGAAAGAATTATTTTCGGGTAACTGCAACAGTACGCTTAATAAGTAGAGTAATGACTGCGTACCAACTTTTAATCGCATAACGCGCTGCTTATTACGAAAGAAAAGCCAACTAAACTAAATGAATAAAACCGGATCAACATTGAAAATAATATTTGTTTACAAGAACCTTAACAGCGTGCTTTTAATCTATTTTCTCTATATTTTGTTACACATCACAATCCAATAAATCCTATATTATTATCACTTAAACTTTTAATCCTTTTACACATTAATCTATTACATTACAATATAATAACATATTATTTATAGTTTTTCAGTCACAATACGGGCCTGGCTACAGTAAATGTCGCCAACAAATCAGAAGAGTTAGCTACTTCCATGATTTAAAAGGGAACGGTTTCGTGCATAGCTCCTTTAGATCGCAAATATGTTTCGAATTTCTTCTTTGAGTAAAATAGGTTTTATTGCATGGCTAAAAATTGCTTGAATTTACAATATAAGAATATCATTTATGTAATTGTAAAGAACAACAGTTTAAAAAAAAAACTATACTATAATTTGGGCGCATACTCAAGTGGGTACTATATTAATATATCGTTTATCTAGTTGGCTAGGTTAATTGGAAATGTTGCTTTTTTTACTGGAGAACAGTCGGTACCGAGTTAAAAAAGTATACAATCTATGCGATCTTATCTTTTTATCACTTATTAGTAAGAAAAATTGATGTTGTCCGATTCTTAGACCTACCCGATTTGTACAAAAAATTTCATGAGAATTGGTCAAGTCGTTTCAGAGCAGTATGGTAACTTATATCGTCACACGAGAGTTTTATATATTAAAAGACTATAGATAGTATCACTCACACAGGTATACATGGTGTCCCAAAAAGTAGTGATGAACGGAAGCTGGGAGGTAGAGGACCTAGAGGGCTATCCGAATCACCCCCATGTATGTAATGCGATTTTTCGTATTTTCGGAGTTATGGCGTTTTTTTCAATTTTTCACCGATCGCCGAGTACTATGATATTTTCACTTATGGTGACGTCATTTATTGATAAAAATGTTTTCCGTTTGGCTTTTAAAAACTTGCTCTATCTATCAGAAAGCTACCCTGAAAATTTCATTTTATTATTCAGAAGGCTTCAATCGAAAAATTGAAATCTAAATTTGGTAAGTGCAAAAATTGAATTAACATGATGATTAATAAAAACAAATTAAAACCAATAACAAGGTGTTTTATTGCCAGAAATTTTTAAAATGACCCCGCTGTTGCTCAGTGCAAGTGTGACATCACCGTAAAGAGTTGTCTTTTAAATGTCTGAATGCCCTTTTATCATTTTTAATGGTTTCTTCTGCTACTATGAATTTCCCGGCTAATTCGTCCAAATTGTGGCAGTCTCTCGTCTTTGTAATATCCCCGCGGAAAAAAATCAATAGGGTTTATGTCCGGAGACCGTGGAGGCCAGGCTAAAGGGCAAAGATACCATGAAAGATGGATTGTTCGTTGCAGCCTGCGCATGCGCCGGTGACGCCTGCCTTAAAGCCTGGTCTCCACGGTCCCTCGACCTAAACCCCATTGATTTGTTTCAATGGGGATACTAAAAAGACCTCGGCTACTTGAGAGAATGCCAAAATTTGGACGAAATAGCCGGGAAATTCATAGTAGCAGAAGAAACCATTAAAAATGATAAAAGGGCATTCAGACATTTAAAAGTCAACTTTTTACGGTGATGTCACACTTGCACTGAGCAACGGCGGGGTCATTTTAAAAATTTCTTGTAATAAAACACCTTGTTATTGGTTTTAATTTGTTTTTATTAATCATCATGTTAATTCAATTTTTGCACTTACCAAATTTAGATTTCAATTTTTCGATTGAAGCCTTCTGAATAATAAAATGAAATTTTCAGGGTAGCTTTCTGATAGATAGAGCAAGTTTTTAAAAGCCAAACGGAAAACATTTTTTATGTGATTTTATTTTTTTACGGGCCCTTGAAGTGGTGAACATACTGGGTTATTTTATCTTTCTTGGCATTTAATTCTTTTTTTTATTCCATTCAAAGATCTAATGATAGTAAATGTTACCATACTGAATTATCCTATCTTTCAGCTTAGCACACAAAAAAAAATCAAGCATCTTCCGCAATAATTCACGTCACCATAAATAAAAATCTCATCGTACTCAGCGATAGATGAAAAATTGAAAAAAATGTCATATCTCCGAAAATACGAAAAATCGCATAACATACATAGGGGTGATTCGGATAGCCCTCTAGGTCCTCTACCTCCCAGCTTCCGTTCATCACTACTTTTTGGGACACCCTGTATATCACACCCACATAAGCGCCCACGCTATTATCTCCTTAATATTCTCGAGTACGACGGAATTCCATTAAACTTTGTACATTTTAAACAGACGCCTTTGAGCCCACTTCTAAATTCATCGCATATTTAAAGGGTCGAAGCTTTGTTCAAGTTTTTGGACCTTCAAAGGACAGTAACTTGTATTGACTGAGTAATCGATCTTTAATATTTGAAAAGTTTCAAGTCGGTTCGTTAACCAAATAACTGATGAACAGTTGTATGGTATGATAAAATTTATATTGAATTGAAAGAGAATTGTATAAGAAACCGTATTCTATGAAATGGCAATACGACATCACTAATAAATGTATCATCATCATCATCATCAGCCTTTATACGTTCCCACTGCTGGGACACGGGCCTCCTAAGAGGGTACAGGCCATAACCCACCACGCTGGCCAAGTGCGGGTTGGCGGATGACATTTATGTCGTCGAACTTTTGATTTTTCGACATGTCGGTTTCTTCACGATGTTTTCCTTCACCGTTTGAGCAGTGGTGATTACAACATGGGCAGATAAATTGAAAAATCAATTTATTTCCTGCGCGCTCGCCTGGTCTCGAACCCCGGACTTATCCATTTGAACTACGAGATCTCACCACTGAGCCACCACTGCAACTGCTCTAATGAATGAATGTATTAATATTTTTACGTTAAAAAGTGACACATTTTCTGAGGAAGACTCTATTTCCTTTATAAAACTCCTCAAGATGTTAAACAAAATCGATAAAATATATTTTGATTATTACAATTCAGTATTTTTAAGCTAAATTAGTAATTATCTTAATCTAAATTACGGATCTAGCCACGTCTTTTGTTATTCAAATATAGCAGACCTAATGTCCTAGGCTATGGTTTAATTAAGATTAGGCGATAAACGACCTTTTACAGACCATTAAATTACCTTCATTATTTTATGTTAAATTCTTTAAATTTTTGTGATATTTTTTGCAATTTTTACATTTTATACGCAAAGGTTACGTTTACAAATTGAGTATATCAATTTTGAAATTCACGAAGCATCTGCTAAATTGAAATACGTTTAAAACAATGTTTAAATGATTTTATTTCGCAGAATTATGTTACATGATAATTTAAATTATAGCTGACGATCTCTTGAATTCGTTATTTAAGTTAAAATATAATGTTTTATATGTTCATAATAATTAATTTTTTATAAAAATATAGATGAGAAAAGTTTTTCAGTTCGTGCAAAACTGTTTTCCATAGTACACTGTACTGCACGGCGATTGATTTTCATGTGGAAGACAGCTCTTCCATGCACTCGTCTATAAAAATCAATTACCCTACGTTAGTCTCGAAAATTCTAGCAATTTTCGAGTTTTTGTGAAACTTTTAAGAGTAGAGAGAATTTTTTTTATCGATACAAACTGATATGACTTAACAAAAAAATGCAGCATACAAAGCCTCCTTATCACCTTATAAGCGATCTCTAGATCCAGGCTATTTGGGGGACGAAACCACGATAATATATACGAAAATAAAAAGTAATTAATACCTATATTAAAGCCCGTTTTTGTCTTGCTTATACTTTACTATTCGCAGGTAAAAATATAATTGGATAAAACTATTTACTTCATATTCACGTATTTTATCCATGCGTTGTAACACAGGTAACCGCTATAAAGCAGCCAACCACGGGGCTATCTGTAGGCAATAAATTATATTTCTCATTACCAAGCGTTGTGCATGCGATAAACATCGGGGCTTAACAGGGAAATATATAGCCATTATTTTATATAATGAGAGTATTGTGAGTTAATAATAATGAGTTTTTAACTTTACACACACTGAAATTATAAAGAAATTTTGTTTGTGCTAGCTCGCCTGAATGTGTGAAAGGAAATCAAATATTACGCTACATACAAATTCTATTTTTGAACTTTAATTTTATGTGCGACTACTAGTCGTATTCGGTTTCGTAGTCGGCATTAAAAATGAAGACTAATGATCCTTAAACAGAATTTAAAAATACCTACAATATAATTTTGAATAGCATTTTGAAAACACGAAACGAACCCAACCTTTCCCTAAACAGGTCAAACTAACAAAACAAAATCATTACCATGTCATGTTAAGTAAACATTGTAACCATTTCAATACTTCAAAAAAGCTTAATAAAATTGCATCCAGCGCCCTCTGGCGTGGGCACCTCGAACTATGTTCCCCGCAAGCCTTCCTGTAACCCGGCATCTGTCGACAGCTTTCGGGAATACCACCCCTCCCCTCCCGCGCCGCGTTCCGCAGCCCTATCGATCCAACGTACTATACAACTTGACTAACCGACAGAAGCACTGCCCAAGTTTTGGTGTACAACAAACAATCAGGCCTAATTTTTGGATAGCCTATTTTTGCCCCTGGTGATAATTCGGTAAGTCCAGTGTCTAACAAACCTCCTATATCGAACATCCAGGAGAAAGCTCAGTCTATTTGTGCACACAGTGTGATCATAATATCTTTTTAATAAAGTGAGTCATTATTAATTATAAGGTATTATATTGTTAATGATGTTAATCACTAGTGGTTGTGGCAATATAATCAGTGATTGTCGCGAATCGACTGCTTTGTGAATGTTCTGGAAGTAGGTCGCGTCTATAGATATGATTATCTATATGCACTATGCAGTTGGAACCCATCCCGTTGCAATAATTAAAGCAACATAGGTTTGAAGCGGCTTTAAATTTATAATGAGACACTCTAATCATCTTTCTGTGATTGCATAGTGGGTTTCTGAAGAAATCTGAAAGGTTTATAGCTTTAATGATGACCTCTTGACGATTTTAGGTTATATTAAGAGCCTCACCCGCGATTTGTCGAGCCCTCAATAGTGGCTCTTGAAATTCAGAGGCTAGGTGCATCTACGGGGGTTATATTTTAACCGAATTGGGTCGAGTATCATCGATATTACCACGTATACTTGAAGTGGATATGAAATTTAAACTTATAATAATCGATAAAAAGTTTGGAAAATCCAAAAGTGCACGCCTCATAATCTCAGTCGATATTTTTTTTTGTTTATTTAATAACAATTAAACCACATCGAATCAGACCCTGAAAATTGAAAGGGTTCTATTCCTGAGCATACTCAAGCGTAAGAGAAAAAAAAAGACTCGATTAGTAAAGTATTTCGGTCGCTATCGTGTTAACAAGAAAATCCTCCGCACATACAGACACACGGACGTCCAAGACAGTACTTTTTTAAACTGTTTTTTAACTAGTTTAAATAACAAAAATGACATGAATGTTAAAAATAGTGTTTTTTCTTAATATGTGTGTGTATGTATTATCTTACAAGTGCAATGTATGATACATAAAGACATTTTAAGTTTGAAAAATCAGATGTTTTGCGCGAAGTGACAGTAGTACCCACCTCAACGCTTCGCTTATGAGGCGTGCAATAGGACTGCAGATTAAATTGCACTGCGCTTCGAATTTGGCCGTCTTTTCCATTTACGAAGGTTTTTTTTCCATATGTAGGTCCTCCAAAGTTCCATCATATATTGTTTGACAAGTAATTCATAAAATTAATCGGTCTATTCCAGGACGGTGCCGCCGGCGTCCAGCCGACGGAGGGAGCGATCCACATCCAGCACGACGGTCCTCTCGCATCCGACAAGGATCTATTCATCGACGATGACGGCTCCGGTCTAGAGATCGACGAGAGCTCCGGATCCGGATCCGGCCCGGGACCCGGCGTCGACGACGAAGACGGGCGTGGCTCAGGTGACGTCCCAGACGTGCCTGAAGATGACGAGGATTACGCACGCCTACGCACTACCACTACGGAGGCTCCGAAACCCGATACGGACGATTATCCGGACGCGCCGTTCTTTGCGGAATCCGAGCCTCCGATCCCACCACCAGTAGTGCAGCCGATCGATGTAGTCAGTCGTGAGTAGAGGCCATGCATGCCAGTTTTGTTGCGTTTTATTTAAGTTTATGAACGTCACATCGTCTTTACGAATACCTACCTATCTGTGCAATTGTACAACACTTTTCTATTGTCTCTTAATACTCAGTCACACAAATTTACTTGTTATATAGAGGATGACGATGCAACGTTCAATGTTATTAGTATTTATTAAATGTAGATAGTTAGGTCAGTATTATCATAATAATATATCCTGTTTCCTCAAGAGATGAGTAATATTTAATCCATTATTTTGAATTAGATTTGATTAATTCCATTTATTTCCTAACGATATAAAGTAAACAGTTTAATTGTGGTAAAGCTATTTTCAACATAATTTACCAATAAGATTCATAGAACATCTTCTTATGTCGAATTAATAAGAAGGATAGTTGATACTTATGAGTCATATTAAGAAACCATAGAGCATTCCTTGTGGAAAATATTTTTGCAGGAACACAGGAAAAAAACAATAATAACAAATATATCTATTTCTAGATGTAATGTATAATCATATAAAAGAAAAACGTAAAATATTAATATATCTTGTTCATGAATGCTATTAAAATTCATGCGAACCAATTATGCATAAAATATCTGCTATCCTTCTTTTTACTATTACATTAGAGAGAGATCGTGTGAATAATTGAAATCTAAGTGCAATTACTACCATAAACGCTATTTGACATGAATTTTATTAACCTCAAACCTAACTATTACAATTTAGCCTTGAATAATATTCATAAGCCAATACGTTCCCGTTAGGCACCGCTTATCACAAGTCCCTACGTCAGTATCATCCTGACCATCGACGTAATAGGACATATTTATTGTTATTTTTAATCCCATATTGTGTGAATCCTACTGTACTTGATTCACGGAGGATTTCGGTGAGTTACCGCTTAAACCATCAATCATTTGACGCATGTACCATCTTCATCACTTTCTATTACTCTGTAATCAGTTACCATTTCTGGCATGTTTGTATTTTCTATTTTACCATGTTTTTATGTCGTTCGTCTTGTTAGACCTCATTGCTATTCAGTATTATTCGTAACTTCGTGATTTTACCATGAATTTTCCTCGCTATGATATCGCTGCTCAATTTGCAAATAGTTCCTCATCGGGTAGCTTTTTGTGTGTATAACCAAGTATTTGTTTATTCTAAGTAGTATCATTGTTCATACCTTAATTTCTATAGTATATTCTATCGCTATTTCTTGTACATTCTTATAAAAACTATGGTGGAGCCATACAAGTATATTATTAACTTCATAACAACTAACATAGATAATAATTACATCTGTATCTATTTTCTCTATTAACTGAATCCACTCACTAAACGCATTTGATAAGCAAATACCTAAGTATGGTTCTACATCTCCATACATTTGTCGTCATCATACACGCCAGTGACGTCACAGCTCCCAATAACATGTTTGTAAACATTCCAGCGCGCATATTGTCTGGCCCGAGCGAAGGCGACTTCGAGCCGCGCGGCGCGGGGGAGGACCAGCCCTCGCGCCCAGATCCTGTGCAGATCAATATCTCCGGAGAGACCGTTGTGAGTATTAATAACTATTTCTTGTTCAGTATATTATAAAGCAAGTTATAAAACGCTCTTTACCTAATTCAGTTGCTGAAACAGGGTACTGATGCCTATACATAGTGTCCAATATGCAAGAAAATGCAATGTCATACAATGCTGATTAAACATGAAACATGGCCAAAAGAACATAAATTCTTAGCAAAATTATAGCTTAATAAATCTTAAGCGTTGACATTCATACGAAACATTTGAACTAAATTAGATATATAATGATAGTATGAATAAACACTTAAACAAAAAAACTAAATTGTAAACATCAGGCGGTCTTTTTGCCAAAGTTGCTATATCTTCCAAACAATCTGATGTTCACCGAGCACAAATATATAACATTTGAACATAAAACGTTCCAGGACCAAAGCCAAGCAGGATCCAACTTGGAGCCGGAGACGCGGCCGGCGGACAGCGGCGTGCTCATCATGGACACCGCACATGAGGACCGCGCCACCAGCTTCTTCGCGCAACCCGGCATATTAGCTGGTGGGTATACCTTGCTCTGTATGGTCTGGATCAAGTCTTTGTATATTCCTTTGATAACATCGCCAAGAATCAGAATCATAGAAAAGAATCTGTAATCTGGGATGAATTTTTATTGGCACTATTACTTGGTACTATGGTAAATATTGTAACTGCGGTATGTAATATTGAGCGTGCGTATGTTCTTAATAATCCTTTAAATTTTTTCTAAGTTCAAGGTGAAGAAAATTTTTTAGGTTATCTGGTTTTTTAGGTTATCTGATAGCAAAGCTCCGAATACTTGCTGGTTGCTGATTGATCAAGGTCTTTAGATGATCTTTGTGAATTTAGCTTATGCTCGAACGTACTCCAGCTACTATTTATTAAAATTTCTAACTTGTATTAAAACGTTCTTAATAAACTGGATATAAGGACATAAGGAATGAGGACATAGTACTAAAACTTTTCATATGCAGATGACCAATTTTCTATTAATTTCTTCTTATAAATGTTAAAAAAAATTATATTATGATAAAGTCTACTTATAAAATTAGCCTAGTCATGATATTTAAACCGGATTTCCTAGCGATAGTCGTATCTTGTGTAGATTATGTAGGGATTTAATATATTTATATTAATTAGCTCATTAGCAGCTTAGATATTGGTTGTAAATAAAAAAAATGTTTGTATAACACTAAGACTAGAAAGCTGAATCATGTATATGAATTACTGACCTCGCAAATATTCTTACATGTAGCTTGAAATTGATAACATGTTAGTATGCATGTTTAACTGAATGACATTGTTCAATTATTTTGTTTTTCCGTCATACTCACTAACGTAAATATCAAATTAATTAAGATTAAATTTTCATTAATTGCACTATTGTTTCGCTGCGATGTTTATCAAATAAATTTTACGTTAAAACATCAAAGACCTTACAAAAAATTCAAGATAAAAATGCTAATTATAATATGGATGTAAAATTATAAATATCATATTCTGAAAAATATGATTTTAGCAAGGAACATAGGTTATTTATTTAACATATTTTCTTAAAATTTCAGCCGTCATCGGTGGAGCAGTAGTGGGCCTTCTTTGCGCGATCCTAGTAGTAATGTTCATAGTGTATCGCATGAGGAAGAAGGACGAGGGCTCGTACGCGCTGGACGAGCCCAAGCGGAGCCCCGCAGCCGCCTCCTACGGGAAGGGTCACAACAACAGAGAGTTTTATGCGTGAGACGACACAGAACATCAAATGCCACCCGTTTTTTAAATGACAGATAAAACAACATGGCCGCCGTCCGCGCGCCATTTTGACATTTCAAATTTTAGCATCGACTGATACGTTCCGAATCACGTGCACCGATTTATCCTGTGGCTGATATGTTCTGTAGTCGGTTTTCAAACGAATACAATTTTCAACATACTATCTGTACTGATTGTACATATCTGTACAAACAATGTACACTCAAATGTTGTTAATTAAACGAAATATGTAGGTATGCGTTTGCATAAATTTTAATATCATAAAAGACCAAACTTATTAATATCGCGATGTCCGTCTCGATAGATTGTCTTCGTTCGAGATTAATATAAGTGTTTGAGTGTAACACTAAGTTTGAATCTGAATGGGAGATCTTGTAATGTTGTCTGTATAAAATGAATGTGCCATTCGCTTCTTTTAATTGTACATTTGCCAAGTGTCGTAGTTTTTTCTTCATAGACTAAAGTCTATGGTCACGTCCATATCTCGTTTTTCTCTATGTAATATAAATCCTAAACTAACCTGTATTTAGCTAATTTATAACAAAATATGCTTTATAGGTTATATAATAGTACTTTCAAAAACTTATGATTAACTGTCTTATGTATGTAAAAGTTTTACGAGGAACGATTACCGCCAATTTCAAAAGTTTTAAAAACAAAGCGCTTGTGTAAAATTCATATAAATTCCTTTAGAATAAAGTTGCACAATGTGCATCGATGTTTTACAATTTTGATATAATTGCTTGTTATAATATAATGTTTTGCGTAATATTTAATACATAAAATTTCTCTCTCGTTTGTATGTTCCTTTAGTGTGTAGAAAAGTAATCTTATACCTTGAATATTATATAAATTAAATAATATAAGATATTTGGGGCTAATTATAATTACTTGGTCTTTAATGTTTTGGCACTTATTGTTTTTATCCGTGGCTATGACTTGGGTGGTTTTTTTATATTAATTTTTCTCTATTATTGATATAACACTTATGTAATATAATGGTTTATTTATTTGCTAACAAACAGGTTGTGCGAACCAGTCTTTTTTACATTATTTTATGTGACTTGTGCCATCTTTAGTAACTTACTCGCCAGTGGCTTCGTTTTAATATATTTTTTGTAATAATTTCAGTATGGTAACACATTGACAGTTAATTTATTTTTATTTAAAATAATTTTAAGCTGGGCATTATTTATCGAACTCATACTATAAGATTAAATTATTACTACAGTTAATGTCTAATTATCTAATATATAAAACGAAGCACGTATAAGCATGGATACTATTCAAAGATTGTATTTAAGAAGTTCTAAAATAGATTTATCGTTGTTAAGCTAAATTGAAATACAATTATGTCGACATTCCCAAAATCAATAGTATGGTTCACAGGCTCACTTAGTGTAAGGTAATGTAAATTATAATTGTAAATTCTTTTAATTAATAACTACTAAATGATGTAATTTAATAGTTGTAATTTACCACCAAATAAAGAGATGCTACACTTTTTTATATATTTTTCTTTGAAATTGAAGTTACTTTCTCATACAGGTACAAACCTATATGGTATATTAAGTACCTTTTTTAATAATTTTATTATGAAGCTTCACATGTATTTGGTTAAATACTTAGATTTGTCTATTATCTATATGCGTACATGAAATAAAAGTTATTGATAAGCTGTAGAAGTCTTTATAAATTAAGAAATTAATTTAATAAAACAGGCTCTTAATAATTACGCTCTTTTTAAATCGACAGAATTTGCATTTAAAATATATGTGAAGCTTTTGTTTTTTATATTAATTTTGAAATTTGTGTTAATATTTTAATAACTTGAAAGGCAGCTGTTTAGTTATATTTAATGTTCAATAATTCTTAATGATTCAATACAATAAGTGTTTAC
The DNA here is from genome assembly GCA_907164665.1 of Colias nastes. Taxonomy (NCBI): domain Eukaryota; kingdom Metazoa; phylum Arthropoda; class Insecta; order Lepidoptera; family Pieridae; genus Colias; species Colias nastes. The sequence continues at coordinate 18,490 of CAJQZM010036935.1, forward strand.
TGTATTTCAAACTAATAAAAAACAATACATATTATGCGATAAGATATAAAATAAAAAATCAATATTTCTATAAAAATCTGGAAAATAGTTGGCAATTGTGTTGTTTATCAAAACTAACACAAAATCAAATTGCTACATAACAAATAAAGAGTAAATAATAATATATAGAAATGTTTATGACAGAACAATATTGGAGTATCTTACAAACATCATGTTATCTCGCTCTTTCCCCTTCCTTGCAACTCTGTGCGAGCGAGACAGATCAATCGCATAATATGTATTGTGTCTTGTCTATTATCGACTAACTACGTTTAAGCTAGGTTAGGGTAGACATAAATATATCGATGTCCACCTTGTAAATACGCTCCTTTACACTTAGGTAAATATACAGGTCAATATAATGAATTTATTGTTTTATTTTTCTTCGCTTTCCTTCCTAATACATGAAGAACCTATAACTATTAAAACAATTTTTCTTAATTGATTGATTAAATATAAATACCTACTTACCATAAGAATAATAAATATTGAATCTCAAGATAGAAGAAACAACTCTTTGCAAGCATTATTTGCGTATTTAATTCTACTTTTTTTGCATATTACATTCAGAAAATATAAGAAATTTAATACTCTACCCCAGTCTCCAACCAACCAAATATATTACTATCTACTAATATCTGGGTAACTTATATATTGTTATATTCAAACGCATAGAAAATTAAGCGGTAATAAATACAGTCAGTTTTCTTCTTAATAAGTGACCAACGTCAGTTTACTAATAACTATTTATTACAGCGATTGCTGCAGTGCGGCAACGACACAAAAAAAATTGTACAGAATATTGTTGTACAAATGAATAAAACTTTATTGTATTTCATTAGATATATATTTTATTTCATTTAGGTAATAAAAGCTTCATTATTCTTGGTAATCAATGCTCATTTTGTCGTAGGTATACGAGAATTAAGAATATTTACTATATGGCATACTTAATACCTAGCTACAATCTTCTACAATCTATATACTGAAATTCAATACATAAAAATTACTAGCCAATGTTCTAAAAGTAAAAAGGTGTAGGTTTAATTTTAACCAACACAACATTAGATGTTAACGACACTGACGCACACACGATTGGAAATTAAAGTAAGATGGCGATAAGCGAAAAAGAGACAGTTGAAGTCAATTCTGGCTAATTAGCCTGGTTTTCCTCGCTCCTAAAAGATAGACGGTTTCGGTGTACTCCTTTCTACTATAATTGGTAGATGCTGTAACTATATAATAGGGTTTTGTGTATGTTTAGACGATAATGCAACGTAAAGTATACTTTTAATATGAACTAAACTATACATAACGCCTACCAAAGCAGTTAAAAACTTGAATATATTGTGGGGCGCCTGTGATCAGAATAATGATAAAATCGATTCCAGCAGTGTTGGCTTAACGTTTAAATTCAATTTAATGTTCCTAATTATTTGGTTCATAGTTAAATGAAATATATAGTTAAATTAATAACTGTTTTTGTTTTTTGTTCTTTCGGTATAAATTTTTTCATGAATACAAATTAATCATTATTAAATCTTCATTATCAGGCCATAAATTAGAATACTACATTACAACTTCATCCTTTTTTCCCTCTTTACTTTTTGAACATACACATAAAATCAAGGAAAAAAATAGATTTTTTTTCACAATGATTGTCTTCTCTGTGTGCTCTATGAAATGTATCGCTATTTCGACACATCGCGTTATAGGCAGCGTGGCCGAGTGGTCTAAGGCGCTGGTTTTAGGCACCAGTCCGAAAGGGCGTGGGTTCGAATCCCACCGCTGTCAAATTCTTTTTATTTTATTTTTTCACATTTCAATTTATAAATTTTATTATGGTATAAAAAGTCTGACTTATCCGAGCCGGACTTGAAAATAATAATTGTAGAATTTTTTTATGTAAACTTTACGCCTCTAAAAAAATTGTTAATTTGTCTGAAAGAAATAAACAAATATTTCTATACAAACGTCACCAACATAAAATTGTTACCTAATAGGTGATCTCCTTATTTGTTTAAGTTTTTTTTTTTTTTTTTTTTTTTAATAATATCTGATAGGTATACATAAAAGTAAATGCTCAGTCAGAACAGCTTTACCGCGATTCCATTCTGTAGTCAGAGGTAAAAATATGAGACCCAATAATTGTGATTTATAACAAAATTAGTAGCTTAAAATTTTCAATAAATTTATTTTTATAAACATTAATATTTTATTCCACTAACCCTAATAAATCTTCCAGGTCACTTTCAAATAGTAAAAGGTAGAAGCAAAGCTTTCTTGCGCGGACTGTGTTCCGTATATTGATTTGTAAATTTTTATAATATTTATATTATTACTAGCGACCCGCCCCGGCTTCGCACGGGTGCAATGCTGATACTAAATACACTACAGAAAAATTACTGTGAACGTTGTATATAAAAACATAGCGGCCCGCTCCGGCTTCGCACGGGTATAAAATAGATAGCCGGGCGGCCGGCCGGTACCGCCGCAAACGCTACGTCCGGCAATTTTTAAATCTGTAATATCTTCGAAAATATTCACTTAAGTCATACGGTGTAAAGGGCCATATAGATCTATATTAAATGAACAATGTATTCAAGGTATTTAATTGGTAAAGGATTAATGCTGTATTAGTTAAAATCGCATCGAAAATTAGCCATTATTTGTCGTAAAAAGTAAATGACAAAAAGAAGTTATTGTGGGTTAGCCATAAGAGATAGACATATACCATCGCGGACTTTTCTGTAGACCTTTTCAATGTGTATAATACTTAGTACATTATTTTGATAAAACTCGTAGGGTTCAGCCTGCGTTTGCAATGTAAGCGGAAAAAATGTAATTTTTTACGACATCACATTAGAAACCTCAAAAATAACAGTACTTCTCCACTATTTAATGGATGTTATTATACATATAAACCTTCCTCTTGAATCACTCTATCTATTAAAAAAAACCGCATCAAAATCCGTTGCGTAGTTTCAAAGATTTAAGCGTACAAAGGGACATAGGGACATAGGGACAGGGAAAGCGACTTTGTTTTATACTATGTAGTGATTAGTTGATTATTAACCTTTTTTTCTTTGCCTTAGACAAAGAGCTAAGATAAAAAACAGCGTGTATGCTGAGCACAAGTATCTGAAGTGAAACTTCTTTGGCAAGATTCAAAGATACTAAAATCGTCGACTACTCCATGAAGGTGTAAAGGTATTGCCATGATGCGAACTTGAAATTTACCTCTCAATAATCTTTAAAATTTCACTCCAAAGAGGTTATAGCCTATGTCAGTATCAATGTAGCTTTCTCATGATGAAATACTTTTTAAAACGGATCGAGTTTTAGAGATAAATCTCTAGGTAATTCCAGATTTTAAATTTTCAGACTATAACTTGGTCACTTGGTGTTTATAATAAATAAACCAAGTAAAATAATGATCAAAAAAACACATAAAATTCAGAGAATGATCAAGTACCGGAAGTTTACTTAGTTAAATCTAATAAGCCACACGCAACACTTGCGCCAAAAAATGTCCTGAAAAAACATAATCCTGGCGCTTACAGCGAACCAATAGCTTACGGATTTCTAAAATTCGCTTGCTGTATCTAGTTTGGTATCTATTACACTCATCAATCAGGTTGTGCCGAAACCAGCATGTAATTAATCGTTGTCAATTCGATGAAAAATTCGCATGCCATTTGCATAATTACTCTACAGAGCACTTAAGGATATGTATGCTCAAATAAATTGATCATAATATCGAATTTTTATTTACCTTCGGGGTCCTTAATCCCATTATTAGTTTTAATTAAACTAGAATTTATTAGAGGTTGGTTTTTTGACATTTTTTCGGACGTTTTTATGTGATTTTTTGTATGCAAAGATTTTATTGATGTAAAGTTTCGAGAATGATGTTTCTAATCGAAAATATTGAACAGACAGCTCTTGACGATATAGGAAATAGCTTCTCTGTAGTCTGTGTACGGGTTTTGAACCGGTGGTCAATAAAAAAGCGTTTCTTTGAAGTCTGTTTGAATGAATAAATGTTTAAATGAAAAAATAGTTGTTTAATTTATAATCTTATGCCTATTCGAATTTCAATAAATCATTCCGAAAATCGATTTTTTACTCAAATTTTTTACTTAAATTGTTCTTAATTGCCTGATCTGAAGAAAGCTGCACAAAAAATACTTAAATAAGATATGCAAGCAGCTTGACGCAATCAATTATTAAAAAATGTAGAGTTTGTATAAAAGCTCACGGTGGCCACTAGTTAATTTCAAGTTATTTTATTTTATTTATTTGGGATAAAAAACAGTTACACATTTAAAGTATACGTACAATATATTTATTAATTTTTATAGTTAAGAATTAACGTTCTTGATTCACTGCATTAGTATAATGTACACATCAATGACAATTTTTTTTTCACCACGTTAGGTAAAACTTTTTAATTCATTAAATTTGAGTTAGGTTGATTCATCTTGTTTAAAAACAACTATGAATGCAGCCTTTGATATTATGATTACAGATTGCAACTCCGTAAGTAGTTGCCCTTTTAAAATAATGTCACAATAATATCATCTTGCTGATTTTTTTTAATACCTGCGAGTTAAGCCGCGACCTCCAGCTTGTAGGCGAGGCTAGACGTGCATAGTTTATATCTTTTTATAAATACTTATAGTTATTAGCGGTATATTAGCGGTAATTATAGTATATATTAAGTAATTGATCAAAAGTAGCTTTTTATAATATGTAATATCCTCCTATATTTAATCTATTCTTAATATTATTATAAAGCAGAAGAGTTTGTTTGTTTGTTTGAACGCGCTAATCTCAGGAACTACCGGTCCGATTTGAAAAATTCTTTCGGTGTTAGATAGCCCATTTCTCGAGGAAGGCTATATATCATCACGTTAGACCAACAGGAGCCGAGCAATGCGGGTGAAACCGCGGGGAACAGCTAGTAAATAATATTTCCTGTATTTCCTTGATTTTTTACACAAGTATTGGTAGTATTTATGTTAAATTATATCTACATTTACGTACTTAAAATTAGTTTTCCTTGTATTAATTATTTGTATATGATATTTTAATAATTCAAAAAAATGAATGATGTTGTTACTAAAGCGCGTCACACACGGTGAAGATACTATAATATTTTATGTTAAGATTCTCTAATATAAAATATTACAGTATCTTAAAGTATCCGGTATCAGCGTTCTGACCATCATTTTTCTTTTTGTCATTGCGTACTAAGACCCCTGTAGAACCGCCATCCTGTTACAAATGACCCGAAATTTTGTGTCAGTGTTTCGGGTCATTTGTTTGTGTGACGCGCTTTATTCTTGGCATCGATAATATTTATGCCATTTTGAATGTAGATAAGTTTTTACTTATAACTAAGTTGTTTGTTGACCTTGTAATATTTAGGTATGCATGGGGCTTCATTATCTTACGATCTCTATTGATAAAATTAATAGTTAGTACCTACTAGATTTCCGCCCGCGGCTTCGCCCGCGTTTTCGAAGGAAAACCCGCATAGTTCCCGTTCCCGTGGGATTTCCGGGACAAAACCTATCCTATGTGTTAATCCAAGTTACCCTCTATATGTGTGCTAAATTTCATTGTAATCGGTTCAGTGGTATTTGCGTGAAAGAGTAACAAACACACACACATCCTCACAAACTTTCGCATATTTTATAATATTAGTAGGATAGGATAGGATAGGATGTAGTATGTAAGAAGGTACTTGTTTTAGCATCACCCTAGAATATTCTATTAAAAAACTGAAGTTTGCAAAATGTGGTACACTTTTATTAAAATCCCCGACTGAAAACTAATAAATTGCAAATAATTATGAACAATATCTCATAAAAATGCATGTTTAATAAAAACAATTAATGTTGTGGTATTGAATTAATTTTTTACGAAGCTTTTGAAGTTGAACTTATAAATCTTTATAAGGAACGAGAGGCTATTAATATACCTAACTGTAACATTTAACTGTTTACGATTTAAATTGATAGTTTTATAAGCAAAAATATTTTCACGCAACGTCTTTTTTGGGAATAATTGATTTTTATAATTTTTTCACATCACTTATTGTAGTGACCAACATACTTAAAAATTAATGACGTATTTTCTATTTAAAATACGCTACGAACGCTACGAACCAAGTAATAAAAAACTTAAAAGAAAAACATTTCTATTAATGTGCAAAAATTAATATGAGTAGGTAGGTACCTAATTCAATTTTAATTTAGGTACCTACCTACTCTGTGTTGATATTTTGACAGCAATGTCAATGTCATGTCCATGCAATGTAACAACGATCTTGAATGAAAAAGTTATTAGGACTTGATAAAAAAATACAAACATATTTTAATAACTGACAGAGAAAGTTAAAGTAATTGACACTTTTTATAATTGTTATAAAAACACTAAACATAATATGCATAAGATTAGAAAGATACATATTAGATCCTAAATATCTATATTTATATTAGACATTATATTAGACTATGTTAATGTTATTCTTTTAACTTTTAAACCGATTTTTAATAAAGAGTAGATACAACTACGTAAAGTATCTAAACATAGTTCTATCAGAATTAGATATTATAATTTTGCGCATAAAAAACGCAATATAATTAAAGAAAATTAAAGGATTCACATAGAAAATGATGCGAAAGCATATTATATCCTTATAAGCTATGTTAAATTTACCGTCTTCTTTTTAATTAAATAATAGCAGACACTTATATATTAGGCACAGTTAATATTCATTTCAAGATATATTATATTCCACACAAAGTACCTATTAGAATATTATCATGTTCAACTTTGTAATAATACTTCTTGAAATTTTTGTAAAGTACAGAAAAAAATCGATCACGGGCGCGGGATTAGAAACCGCGTCTATTGCCCCGGCCGCGGCATTACGAACTTTTTATACCCAATGTTTACAAATATCAGATTTTAATTTTATAAAACTAAATATTATACTTTGAAGTATAATTAACAGCAAAAGCAAAAAGTACCTAGAGCTTTGAATTATTTAAATAAATGATTCTTTATTTTATCAACGAATATGATAACTAATTGCATCGATGAATGTTAATTAATATATTTAATAAATAATATTTAAAAATAATAAAACATTTAATGCAGGAAAATAGTTTTGAAGAGAATAGAGCTAAAAGCTCTACCTATTACTTTAAGTCAAATTCATATTGATTTTACGTGTAAAGAACATTTATTAATTGTTGAAAGTTTAAGTTTAATTAAATTTTATAAAAAAAAACGAGTTTGCCTTCTCACTCATCCCTTTATAACCATGTTTAATAATACAACCCTACATACAAAATGTTCTTAATTACATTATCAACAGATTAGCCGATGTCATTGCTATTAACCTATGCAATTACAATAATTCAAGGGTATCGATGGGGTCGTTGCACCCTGAACCCGTCCTGCAACTAAACGTCAACTTGTCATAATCGTTTCGCTAAAATCTTGATTGAACAACCTCATTAATCTACCGTAACGTATCACCTGAATTTACGATCTAATTCTCTATGAAGTTCGGCGATTAGGCGAAAAGTGCGCGGGAGTGGTGGAAACTTTCTTTGTATATAAACGCGGAGAAATGCTCTCACTTCATCCACTCGACTGCTATCGTATGATATAATCAGTTGCAACATGGCAGCCAAACTGATCGTTGCTTTGGCGTGTGTCGCCCTGTGTCACAGTAGCCCCGCCCTTTTAAGCGGTAAGCAAATTAATATTTTATTTTTATTTATTTTTTGTTTACTAAAATAAAATAAAATTTTTCGAAAAGAATGAAAAATATTGATTACATTTATTTGAAAAAGGTATAACGTAATCTTATGAGAAATTATCTACAATATCACAAGATTCAAGGATCATTGCAATCATGAACTACCTCTTCTACATCTACTCCTTTAAAAACCAATAACGTATTCAAATATCAAGTAAATAAAAACATTATTTCATTCCAGGTTTCGTATACCGTGATGGACGCGGCTTCTCAATTGGCCGAGCCTATTCCAACGGAGGAAAGGCCGTTGGCTCAGCAACGATCAATGGCGGTGTCCACCAGGCGTACAGCAGCGCCACTGCTGACGACCACCAATACATCAGGAACCTTGGCTACGGAGAAATCATCCCCGCCCAGGTCCTCCCAGGACAAGCCGTAGCCAACGCCGAAGTTTACGACGGTCCTAACTCACCTCAAGTCGAAATGGCCAAAGCTATCGCAGAAGCCCAAAACAACCCCACATACTACTACGAAATCCCCCAACCAGCAACTATTGTATCGTATGAACAGAACTTTGATACACCCGCCCAAATCAGATACGAGTACCCCGCTGGACTCACAAAGGCTGAATCCTCGGCTATTCTCAACGGCGTTTCTGAAACAGCGATCACTTCAGCCAACACCGAAGGCTCTGGTTCCGCTCAGTCCTCTGCTCAAACTCGCGGTGTTGGCAACTACGGTATCACCTCTTCCAACGCTAACACATACGGCCAAGGTTCCGCATCCGCGAACGCTGAGAAAAACGCTTTCGGCTCTTCCATCACCTCTGCTAAGACCCAAGGCTTCGGCGCTGCCAACTCCCGTTCTGAAGGCGGTCTCGGTTTAACCAGCGCTCAAACAAAGACCAACGGAGGTTTCGGTTCTGCTTCTTCGACTGTCAACAACGCCTATGAAAGGGCTGTCGCTTCCGCTAACACTAACGGGTACGGATCAGCCTCCTCCAACGCTGACATCAACAACGCCGTAGCTTCCGCCAAAACAGCCCATAAGGGTATTTCTTGGCGCTTCGGAACCCTCTACGGCACTCCCTCTGGTATCAATCAGGCCCAAGCTAACAGCCAAGTCAACGGTGGAGTCGCCAAGTCAACCGCCCACTCTAACGGAGCCGCTCACGGAACCGCCGCGTCATCAGCTCACACTAACGGCTTCGGTGCCGCCGACGCGAACGCCAACATCATCGGTGCTGGTAACGTCAACTCTGTCGCCAACAGCTACAACCAAGAATTAGGTTTGGCCAAGTCTGGTGCGCTCACCCAGGGCCACGGATCTGCCAACTCTGAAGCTAACACTGGCCTCGGATCCGCCAAGTCTTCCGCCAACACTCTCGGTTTGGGTTACGGTAACGCTAACGCCAACGCTGACATCAGCGCTGCTGGTTTAAAATCGACCGCCAACACTAACGGATACGGTTCGGCTTCGTCCTCTGCCGACAACGGAGGATCTTACGGCGTCTGGAGAAACGCTTATGTCCCATACGCTGGTTCCCGCACTGTGGCCAATGCGCAGACCTCCGGCCAGGGCTCTGCTACCTCATCAGCCAACACACAAGGCATGTACGCCGGCTACAGAGTCGTGAACTCTTCTGCCAACACCAATGGCTACGGCACCGCTCAAGCGAATGCTCAAAGCCTGTAAGTTATTCGCTGCAAAGGCAATAACATCAAGACGACTTAAGATCGAATATTGTTAAACTTGTCTTGGTGTATTTGCAAGTTTTGAATAATTAAGTCTTATTTATTTTCTTATTTATTATTTAATTAAGTAAATTATTGCTTCTAATAGAGTAATAAAGTGTCTTTCGAAAAAATATACCCTTTTATTTGTCTCCCTGTCACAAAAACTCTTTAATTATTATATACTTTACATATTGAACTTTAAACTTAAAATACTGCAGAAAACTTCTTAATTTATATTATTAAAATTGTAGATTATCAAAAAGAAAACATTAACATAACATGTACCTACAAAACAAAACATTAACATGAACATCACATGAACAAACACACAGTTTGTCTAGTAAATGATTCGATTTATCAATTATAATTTTATTAATGATCATACTTGCAGACTAACGGAATATTTAAAAATATTTTGCATCAAAATTATCTACGAGAACATTAGCCTCAATCATTAATAACTTACAAAAAAGGATTTTGGTTTGAATAATTATAAACATAGCATTAATATTTATTATAAACAAAATTATATAGTATTTTTATAATGAAATTAAATTTTAATACATTAAGCTTATTTATCAAAATAACATAAATAATCATTATTTATAGCTTGTTTGTATTTTTTTACATTGACTTTTTTATCTACATTTGCATGAAGCGTGAACAGCTGGACCGATTTCGATCATCCTTCTTTTTTGTTGAGTTTGTTATTATCGAGAGAAATGAAAGAAAATCTTAAGAAAAACATAAAATTCATACAATAATTTTTTTATGCTTGAACTCGGCAAGAAAATGAATCGAAAATATTTTTTTTATTAAGATCACTAATTAGACAATGTTAAATGCAAGTAAATCTGAATAAAAAAAAATCATATACTTAGCTAAACTTAATTTTCAAAATAACAACGAAATAGGAAACTACAGAAAAAAATATTTTATTTGAAATAAAAATACCTAGTTTCCCAAAACGGAACATAAATATTCGGTAAATATATTGTAGGTAATTTATTTACGAACCGTAAAACCATAGTATAGGCACAGATAATATTATAATAGTAGTATAGGTAAAAACATTTAACAAACTTCGTGGCCGGTTAATGGCTAGTTTTTGCAATCATTAATCAAATAACCATTCGATACATTAAATCGATAGTCTCTATGATATATTATTCGCAAAAAAATGTCGGTTACGGTGTCGAAGTTAAAAATCTCAACGGCCTATTGTTTTATGATTTTGATGAACGATAAAGTTAGATTGATATGCTTTATTGCCATGATGGTATTGAAAACGGAATTTTCGCATAGAAGCCAATTTTAAACGTGTATTACGGGGGTTAGAAAGTTAGAAATTAGACTCTTTAAAGTTCGTGTACAGACATATTCTGAGATAAGCTTTAATTAATTTATTCACAACGAAAGTTATATTTGATTTTTTTTTTGTTTGAGTAAATATGGATTGAGTTTAAAGATGATTTTTAGTATTTATAAATCTGAAATTTCATTCAATTTAATGAGGTATACGTTACGCGTAACATGTAAAATATATAGAGGAAAACTTCTTATGATAATGTATCGTGTTAAAAATAATAATTTCATACCTACACACAGCGTATCATGCCTATCAGTGAATGCTATCCTTTAAGGAACACGGAGCCTCGCACCAAACTAGTAGTAGGTACTCTATCAGCTATCTCTATAAAAATCTCAAATATAAACTGTAATACTTTCGCAGCGAATATTGACCTGATAACTGTACTCGGACCTTATCTCTGAGGTTAATGCTAGATCCATTACTTCATCTGAAATATAGCCTTCGGTAAAAACTGACCGATATTCAGTAACAATTAAAAATACCGTAATCGCTCACAATTTAGATAATAAAGTCGATGAGATGAGATCATTTTCGTTATGTTTTAGTGGCTTCTTAATCGCTTCAAGATCATATTTTTTTAGCACGAATGCTTTTATATAAATATACTAGCTTACCGCCCGCGGCTTCGCCCGCTTTGTCTAAAACCTAATAAATTATATACTAAAACCTTCCTCTTGAATCACTCTATCTATTAAAAAAAACCGCATCAAAATCCGTTGCGTAGTTTTAAAGATTTAAGCATACAAAGGGACATAGGGACAGAGAAAGCGACTTTGTTTTATACTATGTAGTGATATAACTCAAAGGTGACTGATATGACATAGTGATCTACGAAGGCACAGCCCAAACCACTGGACGGATCGGGCTGAAATTTTGCATGCAGGTAGATGTTAGGACGTAGGCATCCGCTAAGAAAGGATTTTGATCAATTCTACCCCCATTCCCCAAGCGGATAAAGTAGGGGATGAAAGTTTGTACCATAAAAAATTATCTTTTCCACGCAGACGAAGCTGCGGGTAATAGCTAGTTTTGCTATAAAATTTAACAACTCTTCCTGATTAAATCAAGAAAGTAAGAAACGTGTTTATTAAATTGGAACTGCTTAATTAAAATAGCCGCCTCCTTGGTACAGTGGTTGACGCGTGAGCGTAGAACCGAGGGGTCCTGGGTTCGATTCCCGGTGGAGACGAAGAAAAAAAAGTTTGGAAAATCCAAAAGTGCACGCCTCATAATCTCAGTCGATATTTTTTTTTGTTTATTTAATAACAATTAAACCACATCGAATCAGACCCTGAAAAATGAAAGGGTTCTATTCCTGAGCATACTCAAGCGTAAGAGAAAAAAAAAGACTCGATTAGTAAAGTATTTCGGTCGCTATCGTGTTAACAAGAAAATCCTCCGCACATACAGACACACGGACGTCCAAGACAGAACTTTTTTAAACTGTTTTTTAACTAGTTTAAATAACAAAAATGACATCAAAAATATCATGAATGTTAAAAATAGTGTTTTTTCTTAATATGTGTGTGTATGTATTATCTTACAAGTGCAATGTATGATACATAAAGACATTTTAAGTTTGAAAAATCAGATGTTTTGCGCGAAGTGACAGTAGTACCCACCTCAACGCTTCGCTTATGAGGCGTGCAAAAAAAAAAAAAAATGTCTCGGTCTGGCAGGACACAGAAGGCTGATCACCTACTTGTCCCTAAAGAAAATCGATCAGTGAAACAGATGTATATGCATCTGCCCCTTACCCCACTTGGGGACATGGGACTTCACTTTTTAATTAAAATAGAAAATTTGTTAAATTTCGCATTAATCGAATCTGAAGTTAAAACTTTACGATAAATCGATTAACTTTACGATATAAAGACGATAAATCGTCTACAGATAACAAAACTTGCTAATTATCTGACCTCATTGTACTTTCTAGTATTTTTTGTTTACAATTTTTATTTATTGCCAATTACCATATACCTACCTACATTTGTAATTCCTGTTTGAAATTGTCAAAATGAATAACTTCCCCTAGAGTCATTGACCTCTTATTTCTAAACAAAAGTATTATAAAGTATAATATCTGGTGTCAGCTGCCGCTCCTACGCACATTAAAATTAAATAAGAACCATAACAAAATTAATGTTTGCCAAATTTCACAAGATACCATATGTTCCAAATAAGTATGCTGACAAAAAGAAAAAAATATTCATGGATAATCTAATTTAAATAAGTTTACGATTCAAATTGATTTTTTAAATGTGTATCGCCCACGACTTTGATCATTAAGCGGAAAATACATTTATTTTTATCTAGTGCAAATAAATTAAATATTATATGATAGCTTTCCTATTCATTTATAATGTAACAAGCGCGCATAGCAACAAATAAAAAAATGTGTACGTGTACTAGTGTACACACGTAAGAAGTGAAACTTCTTTATGACCTTATTTTTCAAAAAATAATTTACTATATGCAACTTTACAGAAATACGTCGAATCACGCGTGGTAGGGATAAGAAAAAGATGGCGCGTAACGGAAAAATGTCACGCGTAACGAAAAAATGTTACACTAAATTTTTTTCCAACCCCGATAAAGAAGTTTCACTTCAAAAAAACATATATGTATATTTTGTCTACATCCTGACTTTCATAGAAAACATAAACTTGATTAACTTTCACTATGATAGCTTTTAAATAATAATTACTATTCTAAAAAATTACTGGAACAAAGTGTAGAGGATTGTTACTTATGGTAAACCAATAACCATTTTCCATTACTATTAAATACGGTTCTTAATTATTTGTGATACGCTTGGTGTCAAACGCTCGACTATTCGAATAAAATTTTCAACCCCAGAGGCGCTGTGCTATTTATGATATTCATTTCATATTTTATCATTAAAGTTTAGGGCATTAAACTTGTGACTAAAATATAAAATTAGAAAACAGTTAATGAACTTGAAATCAAAATAGAAACAGAAAAAATTAATGATCCTATCCTATCCTATCCTACTAATATTATAAATGCGAAAGTTTGTGAGGATGTGTGTGTGTTTGTTACTCTTTCACGCAAATACAACTGAACCGATTACAATGAAATTTGGCACACATATAGAGGGTAACTTGAATTAACACATAGGATAGGTTTTATCCCGGAAATCTCAAGGGAACGGGAACTATGCGGGTTTTTCTTTGAAAACGCGGGCGGAGCCGCGGGCGGAAAGCTAGTTATTTATAATTACCATCTTATAAACTAATGTTTTGCTAATCAATTTAAATCTTCGCCAAACGACCTCATAAATTTAATATTTTATGTCACTATAAATTTTAAATTATTTATTCACAGCTGTTCATTATATTTGCGAATAGATTAAGTTTTTGTAGGTAGTGTTTAAATAAAATATATGATTTTATTAGAAATTCAAGTTTTATTTCTTTATTTACATGAATTATAATTAGCTGTGACTAATCTCGATGTCCTCATAAACTATCATGTAATGAATAGGTATTATATTTATAAATTATAATTGCTTTTTATAAGAACGTTCTCTCTAGAATTTGTTTTACGCAAAAATTACTATCTGATGTAACTGAAATTATATGATACATATATGCAAACTTGCAATAAGCGTTCGGGAAATATTTATATTGTATACTAGCTTTCCACCTGCGGCTTCTCCCGCTTTGTCTTAAACTACTATAACCTTCCTCGAGAACCATTCTATATAAAAAATCTGCATCCAAATTCGTTTCAGAATTTGTTTTATACTGATTTATTATGGGTACTTATATTCGTACTGTTATAACAACACACAAATCTTTTTCCTTCTATTTCAATTTTTGTCTTTATAAGACATAAGAAATAATTATAAAGACAAAATATGTTAATAACCATTCATTTCAAACTCGGCACGCCCACGAATTTATCAAAATTTAGAATAAATTTAATTGAAAGTTTTTTAACATTAATCATTATTTTTCTATAACGGTCTAAAGACAAAACGCTATGAAATTATTTTGTACCAACATACATATTGACTAGCATTAGAGATAATTAAAAAATTATAAACCGGCGTTACAGCAATTTATTTTAAAACGTCTCTTACAGAGTTGAAAGCAATAAATAATGGAGTATAAATTATAGTCACAAATAACTACTGTTATAATAATAAAAAATTCGCTTCGACAGGAAAAATAAATTCGCCAACATTTAAATTTTATGATATCTACCTTTGAATCAAATGGTTTATTGACTTATTTAAAGTAGATTAATAGCTGTATCTAAGGTATATAATGAACTAGCTTAGTGAACTAGTTTATACACCGGGCTCTGTTTACGATTAATGATTTTATTTGGATTTATTCGTAGGTTTAACTTATAAGTTAAAGGTACTATGGGTTGTAGTGTTTGATAATACTCTTATTTTTATTACTACCGTTATTTATCATTCTAGAAAAATAAGGTTATCATTAAAAAAATATAATGAATTGTATACTTCAAGAAAACATTATAAAAATGGATTTTAAATAAAACAAAAGAACATTTTCGTTCACAATTTAATAAAAAAAATAGTCCACAGTCATATAGACTTTTGTTTACCCTTTCCAATTTATTAGAGAGTACAAATCTTTAAAATATTATAAGTTGTTTTGTAAATAATATTAAAAATGGACAATATGTTTTAAAATATACGAGTATGGAATAACATACAAGTTGCTCATTCCTAGAGTATTATACAAATACATACCTACATGTTATAGTTTAGCATTCATTATATAGGTTTAAAACTAACTAATTGATTTTATGAACAATATATAAATTCGTAAATTTATATGAAAACAATAAACAACCATTGTCTTTAAAGCAATAATTAAATTAAATTTTAATTGGGAGTCTCTCTAGCTTAGTATGTATAGGGGTAATTATTATTTTGGTTTAAATGTGATTCCTTCGTAAAAGAATAAACTTGTTTAGTTTAATTGTCTTCTCTGCCTTTAGCCGCTTTTTATTATAATATTTATATTAGGTATATTATATTATATTATATTATATTATATTTATATTATTTATATTTATATTATATTATATTATATTTTTCTACATATTCTTTACAATTTTCCTTTCATGAGGGGTTTCAAATATTTGTGGAAGGTGTCATTGACAGGTTCTGTGTTGAGCGGGCTCTTGGCAGCTTCGGCCATCAGACGCTCGTATGTCATGCCGTCATATGCTCCTAAAGTTGAGTTTAGCACCTGCAAAAAGGATTATTATTGTAAATGATAAATAATTTGCATTTCTTTAATTTAGAAGTAGGTAAGTACATATTGTTGGCATTTTTTAATAGAGTTTTAATTTTAACATTTTTGTACCTATCTAAGGTACAAATATTTTTTCTCTAAATAAGTTTTGAATTATTTATTCTCTATCATATTGTGTAAATTATTAACTTAAAAAGAGACTCACCTCATCCCTGTAGTCGAAAGCGTCCACTAAACCAACGGCATTAGGTCGTATTTTCTCTAATAGGTCCTCGTATTTCTTTTGTAAAACTGTAACATCTTTCCCCGTAAACTTGGTGTACTAAAATAAACAAAATGATATAGTATACATTACAATTACATATCTTTACTAAGTTTCTGACTATTATTAAAATCCTTCAAGGTATCCTAAAAGCTATAACTAATCATGTTATAATTTCCTTTCTTTCGTCTTTTTTTTTACTATTTCACAGGGACTTGATTCAAATCCTTTCTAGATAGATAAAAGCGTATTTAAATAATCTTTATAGTAACTGTAATAAAAATTATAACTTGATTAAAGACTAATGTAAATTACCAATAGCAAATCTCCCATCTTGTCCAAAACCATGTGGGTGAAGTATAACTCGACCAAATCGAAGAGTACACTTCTGAGTCCTTGTGACGCTGTTTGAGCGTACTTCTCTACTTCACTCTTGAACACGGATAGAACTACTGTTCGACCGAATGCCTGTGGAAAAAAAATATAAAAAATTAAACATTTATACAAACGAAATAATATGAAGCTAAATAAGAGTAATTGTAAGCCTATGAAACTTGGCAATAATCATTATTGCCAAGTGTCAGACAGGAAAAGGAGGAGAAGAAAAGAAAGATTAGATACTTCCATTCAATCTCATTTCGTCTACTTATTCATGGTTCATATTGTATCCCATAATTTTAGGTTATTTGCAATCCATCCTAATGCTGGACTTCAAAGTTTTTAATAAATTCTCTTGAGAATTCTGATAGTCCTCTTTCCATCTATACTTATAATAAATCTGTAGAGAGGCCAATTCTGTACATGAAATATATTTAAAAAAAAACTATGAAGGGGTGATAAGGGATCGCTACTGATGCCAAAAATGCAATCAGTAAAATTTTTGTCTGTCTGTCTGTCTGTCTGTCTGTCTGTATATTCGTTATAGAAACAAAAACTACACGACGGATTTTAACGAAATTTGGCACAATTATTCTTCATACTCCTGGGCAGGTTATAGTATACTTTTTATTACGCTACGATCAATATGAGCAGAGCAGTGAAGGGAAATATTGGGAAAACGGGAGAAGTTACTCCATTTTTTAAGCTTCCGTCGCGTGTGCAGCCTTAATGGTTAAAGCTACATAGAAATCATGTACGACACAAATGTTCTTAAATTATTATTATTATATAAAAATAAATTCCTAGACAGCATAATATTATGTCTATCTTTTAAAATTGACTCACAATAACACGTGAAACTTCAATAGCTTAGCAATTCGGAACTTTCTGATTATATTTGTCTACTCTTACGTTTACAACACTCTCACTCATCCCTAATTAAAAAAAGTTAACATTATTACCTATTCAATAAAAAAAGAATCATGTAAATCAGTGAAGAAACACCAAAGTTATACATGAAATACGCTATAAGTCATCGCGCGTGAATACAGAATCATGCCATAAGGATTATTTTGTGTATCAGTTGCCGCGTTCGACGCGCTTCGCGGCGGGAGCTATAAAAAGGCGGCGGGTCCGCACCCGTTTCGCGTTGTCACGGCATCACGTGTGAACGGCTGAACCGATTTTGATAATTCTTTTTAAGCTATTGCATAGCTTCTATCGCGGGCCTTGAGCGCGGGGACCGAATCCAGAAATTGCGTAACGAAAAACCTCACGCTCCCCACTGCGACGGACACGGAGGTGTGGCTTGAAGGCATGCTATAGCAATAGCTTTACCGCGACAGTCCCCGAGTGCCACACGTCTTTTTTTTATTATATTCCTTGAAGTACGAGGATGGTTCTTATAGAGAAAACGTAAATATGTACCACGGGCGAAGCCGGGGCAGACCGCTAGTTTAAGAATAAAACTATCTACTTAAGGCCGTGTACGTGGTCCGTGCGCTGTTTGGCTCAAATATGTGATTTTTCAAACCAGATTGTCCATCAACCACTTATCTTACAAACATATGAATTACTAATAATTTTAGGAAATTTTATTGTCTATGTAGTTAGTTAAGAGTTTTTTTCAATTAATACAGTATTTGTGAATACCATCAAGATAACTGAGCCGATGATTACTTGATTTCACTTTTAGTGTCAATTTCGAAGCTAAAAATATCTGAAATTGCTGACAGATCTAACACACAATTTTTTTTAAAAAACTGCAAAAATCCTTATTAAAATAGTTAGTTAAAAGATTTTTTTATTTTGGACTCCTAACTTACGAAATTAAAATCCACAACAATGTGAATTTTTTTAGAAATTATAGTCGACAAAATGATTATTTTCACCAAGATATTTGACTTAATTGAATATAATTTATACATATTGCAATAAAAGAATGTCTTACTTATAAGATAAAATTTAAAAAATCAACTAAGGTACCTCTATTATTTTTCTACAATTTTTTTTAAAGTACTATAAAACACTGCGCGCGACCCGATTCAAATCAGTCGGCAGCGAGCCTTTCCAGAGAGAGGACATGTTGCTCGGCGCTCTCCTGTGGACCTATGCTGTTCATAGTAAAAGGATAGCGCAAGCCGCGATCTATCGTAATAGATCGCGGAGATTTTGACTTGCGTTAAATTGAATAAGCGCTCTTAATACAAACTTTAAAAAAACTTATATGTGCCATATTCAGGTAAACTGAAAAACTATATCATTTTCTTTTATTCAGATATCGACTCCATTAATGATCACAAATTCAAATACCTCAGCAGCAGCGATAAGTTGTACGGAGGCTTTGTTCCAAGCATCTTCGGGAGCTAGACCACTGGCAGCATACTGCGCTAGACTCGACACACTTGACGACAGTTTTCTGTATAAAATAATTTAAAATTCATTTACTATTATTCAATTTTGTATTTCAGATTATTCCTTTTAAACTTCGATGTACATTAATGTTGAATTAAAAATTCTTTACCATTCTCATAATTTTTTTTCTACAATCTAAATGCTCTCTATATTCTATTCAACTCACTTTTTGATTGTCTTTATTATCATTTTGATCCCTATATTTTGTTCATATTTACGTAATCGTAATTATTTTTTTTTATTTTTTTACTCACCCAACAGAAACTTTCTGGAAAGCTTTAATAATTCCATCTAGAGAGCTGTCCCACTGAGCAGCTGGCGAGCGGTCCGCAAGATATGCCATCGTTGGTCTCAAACTGCCGCCCTTTGACGCATAATTCCAAGCTTTTACCAACGACCTGCGTTCAAATAGTAAAAAAACATTGTTTGAATTTTAGCCTCAGATAATTTTGTGAAATTCTGGCAATTCCCTAAATTATTACAACTGGTGGGCCCTTAGTAGGTGAAAACGGCAAAATGGACTGTTTTCTATGAGCTATAATTGAAAATATTGAAGTTTTTTCGCACTGAAATTTCTAATATGTATTACAGAACGTATGTGTGATGGGATGACTGTTTCCAAAACACGATTGGAAAAATTTTGCTCGATAAAAAAAAATCCTGAAGTTACCTCTAAAATATCATATAAATGCTCATTACAAACGTATTTTACGATAATAATTCGTATAAAATCACAAATACATAGGTATTAACCTTCTCGATTTCGTGACTGTTTTAGATTTAGAAAATACGAAATATTTTCATTCACTTTTTGATAAAAATGTGAATGGCGCTTACGATTTTTAGTTTCGAGCACGTTGATTCCATACTAAACGCGGACCCCCTCACCC
>CAJQZM010036936.1:980-15570 GCA_907164665.1 Colias nastes
TTTTTTTTTTCACGGGTTAAAGGCAATTAGATCTAAGTATTTGATATGAATTTCAACTTGATAGCTCTACGCGTTCATGAGGAAAAAAGTAATAAGTTTATATTTATTAAAAAATAAATATATATTTTGTAATGTAACTAAAAATTTAAGGTTTTCGGAATTTTTCCTTTATGTGTGCTATAAAACGTTGCTTCATGCCAAATTTCAAGATTCTAGGTCGACTGGAAGTACCCTTTAGGTTTTGATTCCCTTGCGAGTACTTGCGAGTTTCAAAATATGCAGCTTAAATTGCTGTTTCTTTTGATTGCGTTGACATAGAAGTTTGATTTTGTTACAGCTTAAAGGTATTATAGACCTGAGTATTTGGTATGAATTTCAATTTAATACCTCTACGCGTTTATGAGGAAATGGGTAGTAAGTTTAAAATTATAAAAAAAAAATATATTATGTGATGTAACTAAAAATTTATGGTTTTCGTAATTTTTCCTTTATCTATGCTATAAGACGTTGCTTCGTACCAAATTTCAAGATTCTGAGTTCACGGGAAGCACCCTGTAGGTTTTGATTCCCTTGCAAGTGTCGAAAATTTGCGGCATAAACGGCTGTATCTTTTGATTGCGTTGGCTTAGAAGTTTGATTTTTTCACAGCTTCAAGGGACAGTAGACCTGAGTAATTGATATAAATTTCAGCTTCATACCTCCACGCGTTCCTGAGAAAAAGGGTCTTGACAGACGGACGGACGGACAGACGGACAACAAAGTGATCCTATAAGGGTTCCGTTTTTTCCTTTTGAGGTACGGAACCCTAAAAATAATGTCACTTATATATATGCAAATATTTGTGTGATGAACATCGATGTTTGCTCTATACCTGGGTGTTAATTATCTATATAAGTATTTATTTAAAATTATATATAAAATTATATAATCATACGATTATCAGCCATCTGGTTTCCATAACACAAGCGAAAGCTTAGTATGGGATCAGAACGTGCCGTGACTAAACTTTAATAACTCAAATAAAGGGATGATTTGAACATATAAGTAACTAGCTTTCCGCCCGCGGCTTTACCCGCTTGGTCAAAGAAAATTCCCATGGGAGGGTATTTCATCACGGTAATAAGAAGTCCTCCAGTCTCCTATTGCTAGACAGAAAAATCATATCATAATTTTTTCAGTTGCGAAAAAAAGCAAACACTTTTAGTTTATAATATTAATATGCAAGTCCTGCTCTTTAATATTATGAATGCGATGTATGTACGTTTGTTATTATTTCAAGCGAAAAGCAAGAGTACCTACTTATAGTTTTCGATAAAAAGTCCATTATTATCAAATCTGTTTGGTGGCTTGTAGTATAAAACAAAGTCGCTTTCTCTGTCCCGATATCCCTATGTATGCTTAAATCTTTCAAACTCAAACTCAAACTCAAACATTTATTTATTCAATTAGACTTCTTGGAGAAGCACTTTTGAAACGTCAATACATATTTTTACATTTACCACCGATTCGGAAAGCAGTATCTATGGAGAAGAACCGGCAAGAAACTCCATAGTTGCTCTTTTAAATCATATCAGTATTACAATTTAATTTTACAAAATATGTAACTGTATATTATCATAATATGCCAGAGAACTGTCCTGTGGTTTTTACGCGATAACCCTCCATGGGTTTTTATCTTCCATATATTCCTTAATGCTGTAATAGGCTCTCTGAACTAATACGTTTTTTACATAATTTTTAAATTTAGCACTACTAAACTCTTTGATACTATGAGGAATTCTGTTGTAAAAAAGTATACCTTGGCCCATAAATGAATTTTTAACTTTAGCTAGACGATAAAATGGCATTTCAATTTTATTTCTGTTCCTTGTGCCATAACAGTGTCTATCTCCTACTTTTGTGTGTAAGTCTGCGTTTTTGTGTACATATAAAATGTTATTAAATATATACTGTGATGGTACAGTGAGGATACCAGTATTCTTAAAGAGATCTCTTAGTGAGTCCCTAGCACGTAAATTATATATAGAGCTTTAAACTACGCAACGGATTTTGATGCGGCTTTTTTTTAATAGATAGAGTGATTCAAGAGGAAGGTTTTAGTATATAATTTATTAGGTTTTAGACAAAACGGGCGGAAAGCTAGTAAGCTATATTGAAATGCTTGCTTTTAAACGTGGATTCGTCCGCAGGTGAAACCGCACAAGCACAGATCGTTTCTCATAAAATAAAAGTTTGTAGTAGATACATTTATTATGATATGTACTAGCCTTAACCCGTGGCTTCACTCGCGTAAAATGTACCTAGCCTATGTCTCTATCTATGTAACAAATTGCGCATACATATCGAATCAACTGATTTTGCGTAAAATACAAACATACATCCATACTTTCCTACTTTCTCGTTTATAATAGTATTAAATAGTTTTTTATCGTACCTAATCTGACATTTGATGACGTCACGAAGCATCAAAGTCAAAAATGTCATATCATTTAATTAGACTACACAAATGTCAGTCACTTAACAATATGACAGGGTCGGGGTGCCCTACCCTTGTATAGTATGTACAGTCGGGCAGACAATGCGTGGTAGAATATATTTATTTATAATAATTGACAATAGATATTATACAATATATTTAGAAAGAACGCTTAAAAAAGCGAATGTGAAGAGCACACGTGTCAGAAGTGAAACTTCTTTGGCAAGATTCAAAGATACCAAAATAGTCGCTACTCTAACGTGACGGCATTGCCATGACGCGACCTTGAAATTTTTCTCTCAACGCACTTAAACTTCAAAAACATGTTTAAAAAAAGTAAAAATATTTTTATTCGCAATAATAATAATCTGCTTTTCAACTCAACTATACTTTCCACAGAATTGAATCTTAATACCGCCGATTACATTACATCAATTTCGGGGCGTGTATATTTTGAATCGAAAAAACATGGCGCCCTGCTGGTTGCATGCATCCCTCAAATCTTTTGTTTTAAAATCGCGGTACGCATTCGTTGAGTAATAATTTGGAGTGTTTTTTAGATTGGTGGGAATTAATGCACTGTTTTATGAATAGACTGGTTCGCGTGAACTTTTTGATAGAGACGTACCTATTGTTATTCTTTATAATTATTAACTTGTACTTGAAATAAAAAAATGGGATTTTTAGTCAAGACAGCAATCAAGGAAGGTAACTAGGTATGCTAAAAGCTTAAATCTCATCTCTAATCTAATTTTGATGCGGTTTTCTTTTAAAGATAGATAAGCTAGTATCAATAAAAACGTAACTAAAATATAACTACAACCAGCTTTCCGCCCGCGGCTTCGCCCGCTTTGTCTTAAACCTTCCTCTTGAATCACTCTGTCTATTAAAAAAACTGCATCAAAATCCGTTGCGTAGTTTTAAAGATTTAAGCATACTTATGTACATAGGGACAGAAAAATCGACTTTGCTTTATACTAAGTAGGTAAGTATATATAGTGATGATGTGAAATTGCCATCTTTAACTCACGGCTTCGCCCCCTAAGGCCCTAACCTTTCTTGCAGTCGGTTTAAAACCTAATCTTCTTCACATAATATTTTTCCATTCAACCATCAACCCCATATCACCACCCTTCGATAATCCACTTTTTCAAGGGTTGAAATGTTTTAACCAATTTGTGATAAATTGGTTTTAAAAATCTAGTAATGATTAGATTTGACTCTTAGGCATCTGTCGCTTTTAAACAGATTTTTACTTATGTTTTTGGCCCTCTTCACAGTGTGTTGGGCGAGTAGAGGCAATCACTGTAGTGTTAAGTATTTTTTCGTATTTATTACTGATATTATAAATGCGAAAGTGTGTTTGTTTGTGTTTTCTTTTCATTTGTTTCTGTTTATGATATGCAGTTGCATATTTTGTAAAATTACATTGTAAAACTGACATGATTTTAAAAGAGCAACTATGGAGTTTCTTGCCGGTTCTTCTCCATAGGTACTGCTTTCCGAATCGGTGGTAAATGTTAAAATATATTATGACGATTCAAGTGCTTCTAGAAGTTTAATCAGTGGCGGATTTATAGATTTGCCGCCTGTAGGCTATTCAATTTTTGCCGCCTCTAAATTTTGATATCTTAGTCCACAATCATATCAATTTTCTATCAATAAAATTTCAACTTTATAATTTGTGCTCCATCATCCTCGTTACATCAACTTTTCCCATATAGTTCATTGAGACGACACCGCCTACATCACATATGTTCCGCTCAACATAAGCCATATGGCTTATCTGCACTCAGTCGCTTTAGTGCGATGGTCGCGTTCATGTCTTGTTTGTTTTAAAGCAAAAAACCAAGAAACTCATCAAATATGCCCTCGAGTGTGTTGCGATATTGCACTTATAATTCAAGTAATGCGGCAAAGTGCAAAGAAATAACTTTTCATCGGTAATTAATTAGATATAGGTAATCATTGTTAAAACTTGGTTCGAGCAAAATTTTTGACGGGCGCCATTTTGCGTCATTTGTCATAGACTAAAAATTTAAGAAACGGCATTGGGTATGAAAGATGTTTAGATAGAGATATTAGATGACGTAAATTTTTATAGTGGAAAAAAATAATTTTACACATTTAAAAAATATTGTACTGTGGATATTATTTGAAAAAAAGTTAAATCATGAAAGATGAACATAAATTACCTATGTAACTCAGTAAGTATCAATTTTTTTTGTTACATTGGTTTTAATTGAAAAGTTTTTAAATTATAAGTTTATTAAGTAATAATTTATTTATTAGATTTTTTTTTTGTTACATTGATTGTTCTTAATTGATAAGTAATAAGCAAAATATTTACAAAGTTTCGCCTGTATAGCGGTGAGTCGATGACATCGCTTAATCTATGACTCACAAGCCGCCCCGCGCCGCCGCGCTTGCAGCACAAATTTTGTTCGTGTTGTCTCCTCTATACGTAATAATAATAGCTCAATGATATAGTTATTATTATTGAGAACTATGGTACCGTGTTAGATCCTTGTTTATTTTTACAGCAAAGAATTATCTCTATTTATTATCTATCTCTATTTTATTTTATTATCTATATTTACTCTTGCCTAAAAATCGAAATCCGGTGTTTTCTCACATTAAACCGTACCTAACAAATATGATGTACATGAATATTATTTAAAAAGCAACTTATCGGAAAGAAAAATGATCGCTGAGCTTATAAAAATTATTTTTTCGGCTATGATTAATTATTTTTTATTTAAAAGGAAATAATTCTAATGCCATATCGTATGGATTTTGGATGATCACAGTAAACACGATAACTTTCGAAAAAATAATTTTTTCATTTCAATTTTTTTTTAATATAGGTACTTGTTTAACTGGAGAGAAGCCGTTGAATAAAAAATTGCAGCTGAGCATTGTTTTATCTTATTATAATTAATTCATTCCGATTGGCATTTTCTGAAAAAGTTGGCTTTGCGAAAAAGTTATCAAATCTATGTAGGTACTTACTGATGTAAACATTTAATTTAAATAATTCGTGTACGACATGAGCGCTTAAGGCCTGCTCATTTGGATTTTGCAAACTTTTTCTTACTGCAAATAAAATAATTAACTATTAAAATGTATCAATTTCCTAATGAGAAAATTGTCTCACTTCATATTTTGTGGAGGGAATTTTTTTTATTGTCAAGTCACAGTCGTTCAACTATCAGTTATTTGATTAATATGATCTCTTAGAGATCATCTCTATAAGATATTGAACTATTTTTTTATTTAATAAAAATTAGTCAATTTTGGTCAGTATTTTTATTAGACCATCGATATTATATCGATTGAATTGGGTAAGCAGATCTCATAATTATTAGGTACACGGAGAAAAAATTATAGCAGCTATCAGTGAAGAATATATGTAAAAATTACTAAATTTCGATTAATAATATCGAATCGCGATATTCTAAAAGTTCATAATCATTAGTGTATAATTAGTAAAGCGTTTAGGAATGGTTCATGTTGAAATATTTATTAATTAGCACTGCATATGAGAATATTTCGATTTTTGTTAAATATGTATATTAATTTCTCTCCAATTTTCGAAATTCGTATTATGTGTGTGCATAATATTTTTTTTTTTAATTTGTAAACCGAAATAATAAATTTATGAACTAAATTTGCCGCCCCTTAAAATTTGCCGCCCTAGGCTCCAGCCTACTCAGCCTGCTGGTAAATCCGCCACTGAGTTTAATTGAATAAATAAATGTCTGAGTTAAGTAGTTCTTAGTTTATTTAAACACGTTCTTACACATTTATTTACACATCGTAACGTAGCGATTTCATGATGATTTTTTGTAACTGATGATAATCTATCACTCCTGATATCGTCTACTTTTCACCGCGTTGAAACATATTCCCGTGGGAATTTCCTTCGACTACGCGGGAAAAGCTACCTACCTATAAGCTTCACTACATAGTAAAAAACAAAGTCGCTTTCTCTGTCCCTATGTCCCTTTGTATGCTTAAATCTTTAAAACTACGCAACGGATTTTGATGCGGTTTTCTTTAATAGTTAGAGTGATTCAAAAGGAAGGTTTTAGTATATAATTTATTAGGTTTTAGACAAAGCGGGCGAAGCCGCGGTCGGTAAGCTATTATTAAATATATTTTTTATCGTAGGATTATAATGTAATCTACACTTATACGTCTTATTACTTATCTATAGGTAGGTACTAATATTACCTATAAAGCTGAAGAGTTTGTTTGTTTGAACTCGCTAATCTCAGGAACTACCGTTCCGATTTAAAAAAATATTTCGGTGTTAGATACCTAGCCAATTTATCGAGGCTACAGGCTTTAAATCATCACGCTAAGACCAACTGGAGCGGAGCAATGCGGGTAAAACCGCGGGGCGCAGCTAGTAATTTACGAATGAGCTTTTTCTTATGTAGTTACGAAATACTGAATTCGAAAATTATTTCAAATGTAAATCACGTTGCCATAATACCTATCTATACTAAATATTATAGTCTGTCTGTCCGTTACACTTTCAGGGCTAAACTACTGCACCGATTTTGGTGAAATTTCGAAAAAAAAAAATAACCTAAGTAACTGATTTTTTTACCTAATTGATTTTTCTCATAGGTGTAACAATAGGGGATGATCGTTTTTTCTGTGATCTTGTTCTTAGAACTAGTATCAATATTCTTCCAAATATAAAAAATTAAACACAAATAAATAAAAATAATTTATTCAACCGCCATGTAAAGTAGAAATGAACATTATAACATCATTTTCCTGTAGTTCATAATCAAGTTCACCAAATAACTCCCAGTCGGCATCATTTATTAGAACAAGAATGCCAGGTCGTACTGAGTCACCCTGTAAACAAAAATATATTTATGTACTCTAACATATATTATTTACTAGCTGCTCCGCGCGGTTTCACCCGCGTGACCCCGCTCCTGTTGGTCGTAGCGTGATGATATATAGCCTATAGCCTTCCTCGATAAATGGGCTATCTAACACCAAAAGAATTTTTCAAATCGGACCAGTAGTTCCTGAGATTAGTAATCTATACTAATATTATAAAGCTGAAGGTTTGTTTGTTTGAACGCGTTAATCTCGGGAACTACTGGTCCGTCTTGAAAAATTATTTCAGTGTTAGACAGCTCATTTATCGAGAAAGGTTATAGGCCATATATCATCACGTTAGGACCAACAAGAGCGGAGCAATTCGGGTAAAACCGCGCGGCACAGCTAGTATATAGATATAACCTACTAAATAATATGTACTAATTACCTGAAGAAATAACTCAGGTCGCTCCTTCAACAAATTATCCCTTAACCAAACTAGCAACTCTCGTATCCTCCATTTTTCATTCTGGCAATCCGGGAAATACTTTTTAAGCG
The DNA here is from genome assembly GCA_907164665.1 of Colias nastes. Taxonomy (NCBI): domain Eukaryota; kingdom Metazoa; phylum Arthropoda; class Insecta; order Lepidoptera; family Pieridae; genus Colias; species Colias nastes. Next base: position 8,863 of record CAJQZM010036936.1, read on the forward strand.
CTGGCAACTCAATCTCTCTTTTCTTTATTTTGTCGAATAGCAACTCTGCGCCACCAGCAAATTGTAGTTGGAATTTTAGGGTCCCCATTGTTAACTAAAAGAATTAAACTGAAAAAAAAGAAATCAAATAAAATAATATACTTTATCTGTCTGTCTCTTCATGTCTAAACTACTGAACCAATTTGGATGAAATTTAGTTCATAGCTTTATCTGTCTGTCTCTTCATGTCTAAACCACTGAACCAATTTAGATGAAATTTTGTACAAAGATAGATGGAAATATGAGAAAAGACATAATAAATAGTAATATTATTTCTACTCTGTCCGTTGTAGTTAGTTAGTATCTGTGTAGTTCACATGAACTGATGAAAGAATAGTTTCGATTTGATATATTAAAAGATCTATCCACGGAAAGACAGTTGACCCGCGGTATTCCAACAATCGTTTTGCAGGGCCTTGTCGAAGTACCGAATTTATCGGATTACTAGCGGCTCCGCGCGGTTTCACCCCCGTGGCTCCACTCCTGTTGGTCGTAGCGTGATGATATAATATAGCCTATAGCCTTCCTCGATAAATGAGCCTCGATATCTAACACCGAAAGAATTTTTCAATTTGGACCAGTAGTTCCCGAGATTAGCACGTTCAAACAAACAAACAAACAAACTCTTCAGCTTTATAATATTAGTATAGATAGGGTGCTGCCTAGAGATCCCCTATAGTCCGGATGTTTTTACGCAAGAGTACTTTGTAATTCGACAAATATTGGACCTAATAATAAGATAAGATGTTATAGATAGTTCTGATTCAGCAGTAGGTACAAATTGTGCTTCATTGTGTATTTTGGAATTAGAACAATATCTTCGAGTAGAGTAGAGCACAATAGTGGTGAACTATTTTTTTGTACGAGTTGTACTCTGTTCAATCAGCATGATCAACGTAAAAATTTTCAAAAAATAGGAATTCGGACATTTTAGACATGTCGGAATACAGGGGGCGACGGATAGACCAGGGGCCGGTGTAACGCGGGTCTACTGTAGTATGTTTGTATTACTTTTCGTTTGCAGTGCAAAAAACTTGAAAAAGTAAAATAGGAGATATATAAAACATAATATGATATGAGTATGGTTGATACTATATTTGAGGTAAGTTATAAGTTAATAAAATGTCCCGTATAATATGTGATTCAGAGAGACAAAGAATCTGTTACTACGAAAGTTTAATAATATGTGCTATAAAAATATAATATAGCAAATAATATAAGTAATACTAATAGCATTTTCTTTAAAATTGTATATTTTGGTGTATTTACATGGGTAAGAAACTATTATAAACATAAAAATAGTGGGTAATGTTACTTATAGTCTGTCCACTATAAGAATTGCTTTTTGACAGCTCGACGGGTGATACCAGAAGTGATGTACAAAAGATTATCGATTGTGATACTATTTCAATTACAAATTCAAAATATTATCATAAATCGAATCAGGTACGTAAATAATAATTACAACGTAAACATACTAATAAGATATGTAATAATAAGACCATATATGTATGCATTTTATGTTAAAACTAAACTAAACTAATATTTTATTATATATTGGTTTCTATCTTACAATTTGGTTGTCTTTATGTTTAAATTATATAACATAATAGAAGAGTTTTTCTGTATCGGATACATTTTACAGAGTATTTCTATCGATTATTATAATCTATCGACTCATCATTGAATAATTCTGTGTAGAAATCACTAAGTGGGCGGGGCATGTCCATGAAGTACAATAATTATTTGTATGACATTTTAACATAGACAATACAATCCTTCATAGGCGTGAAGCTGTCAAAAAGCAAATAATATAATGGACAGAGTATAATATTATGTAAAATTGTTAGAATGATAAACATAATGAATGAAATACTTACAACGTAATGTGAAATTTATTTTAAATTATCCTTAGTTCATATACCTATGCTTTATGCTTTAATAATAAATAAAAGTATGCAATTGGATTTTCATATTAAATTTTTAGGGTTTTTGTGTTTATATTATTCATCAAGTGTCAAAGTCAAACTGTCAATTTATTACAGATGCGTTCAGCAAAGGCGTGCAATTTCAATTCAAAATGTCGTAATCTACATTAAAGGTTTTTTTTTTCAAATTAAAAGTATTGTTTTCTTATGTAATATCTTGTAGAAGAAATAACAAAGAGACTTATCTATTCCTGCCTACTTTACATGCTTAATATGTGCTAGCTAAGTTTCGATGAAAAATAACACCAAAGAGAAATATTACAGAAGACCTTACGATTGATTTGTATATATTAATATATAGAACTTTAAAGAAGTAGGTACTAATGCTATTAATTATTATGAAGGTGAATAATAAAATCTAGGTATTTATATAAATACAAAAGAAAATCCTATCGAAGCTGAACGCATTTTTATTATTATTATAGGTTTATTGGATTTTCCTTCATTTGGAAGGAAAATCCAATAAACCATAATAAAAATGTCCTTATATGAATAAAAACTCAAATTTTTAGTTTTATAACATTAAATGAGTGAAATTTTGCGAGAATAGAAAACCATTATATATAATGAGGCGGAATTCGAACCTATCCTTTAATTTTTATACCGTTTAAGTTTTATACCTATCCTTTAAGTTTTATACCGTAGAGAGAGAAGATCGAGTAAAATTTTCAAAAACTCGGGAAATTAGTAAAAAATAAAACACAAATATTCTTAAAATTTTATTCAAGTATACAAATTAGGATACATTTCGACCGCCGCTCTAACTTCTGGCGCCAAAACTTCTAATTTGCTACTTATAAAGAACCGTAAAGTGTCACGCAAAGCCGCGGGAAAGTATGTAGCGTCTATTTGTGATGCGATGATGCTGTAGCAAGGGGGCACGCTCCATCGTATTTTGTAGTTTTTGTTTTCTGACTGCAAAGAGAAAATATATATTAATATAGTTCAAAAAGTTGACCGCCTCCTTGGTACAGTGGTTGACGTGTGAGCGTAGCACCGAGTGGTCCTGGGTTCGATTCCCGGTGGAGACGAAGAAAAAAAATGTCTCGGTCTGACAGGACACAGAAGGCTGATCACCTACTTGTCCCTAAAGAAACTCGATCAGTGAAACAGATGTATAATGCATCTGCCCCTTGCCCCACTAGGGAACATGGGACTTCACATACATAGTTCAAAAAACACGCTAAAACTGTAGATATTATTGTATTATCACTGATCACACGACACAGGTCTAGAGAGACATTTCTACCTTTTTAACTTATAAATGCCTAGTTTTTTAGAATAAATAACAACCTGAGACACTTTCCTGACCGTATTTTCCACATTTTTTGACATTTTATCCCCATTTTTTGTCGTTTTCCACATTTTTTGTCATTTTTTCACACTTTTTTGTCGTTTCCCCCCTTTTTTCGTGTTTTTGGTCGCTTTGTTGTCATTTTTCCCCCATTTTTCCGCATTTTTCTCACCTTTATCAACTGTAAAGCCGCTAGTACAGTATTAGCTAGCAACCACTGCTGTTTAGCCCGCGCTATCAGCATGGGACACAGATCTCTCGCAACTCGCGCCGCTGTTGGACTGTCTTTGGATAATCGAGATATTTGTAGTGTTTTACTTACAAATACCTCGTTTTTTACTATAAACAGCAACCTGAGACACTTTCCTGACCGTATTTTCCACATTTTTTGACATTTTATCCCCACTTTTTGTCGTTTTCCACACTTTTTGGTCATTTCCCCCCCCCTTTTTGTGTTTTTGGTCGTTTTTTTCGCATTTTTCTTACCTTAATAAGTTGTAAAGCGGCTAGTACAGTATTAGCTAGCAACCACTGTTGTTTAGCCCTCGCTATCAGCATGGGACACAGGTCCCTTGCAACTCGCGCCGCTGTTGGACTGTCTTTGGATAGACCAGATACACAACACAGGGCTTCTACATACGCTTGTATTAGGCTCTCTTGGTCGTGGATCGACTGAAAAGTTTTTATATTATTAAATTGAAGATAATATAAGAATATTTGAAGTGAAACTTCTTTATCGGGGTTGGAAAAAAATTTGGTGTAACATTTTTTCGTTACGCGTGACATTTTTCCGTTACGCGCCATCTTTTTCTTATCCCTACCACGCGTGATTCGACGTATTTCTGTAAAGTTGCATATAGTAAATTATTTTTTGAAAAATAAGGTCATAAAGAAGTTTTACTTCTTACGTGTGTACACTAGTACACGCACACATTTTTTTTTATTTTTTTTAAGCTGTCAAAATTTCCGTTGGAATAGATGTTTTACTGTTGTAAAAAGAAGCCTCTTGCCTCTTAACTATAACAAGACGCAAAGATCATAATATATCGTAAAATCTCTCCGTTGCAAAGACAAATAAACAAACACATTTTCGCATATAAATATTTTTTATTGGAGTGAAATTTCTTTATCTAACGTCGAGATCAATCAATCATTTATCTATAATCTATAATAATATTATAAAGATGAAGAGTTTGTTTGTTTGAACGCGCTAATCTCAGGAACTACTGGTCCGATTTGAAAAATTCTTTCGGTGTTAGATAGCCCATTTATCGAGGAAGGCTATAGGCTATATATCATCACGCTAAGACCAATAGGAGCGGAGCAATGCGGGTAGTTAATAAAATATTAATACCTGAAAATGTACATCAATAAGTTTGGCCGCGTCTGGTCCTAACTTGTGTAGGTTTTCCAGTGTTGGTTCTTTTATGAATCTACCCACATCTGATTCAACTTCTTCTACACCTGAAAAAAACAATTAATTAATGCACTGTCCAATAGAAAATGTTATAACTATACAGGGTGTAATCGTTAAGTGTGCACAGACGATAATTCTGTAACTATTGCAGATATCAAAAAACTTTTAAACTGATATCGAAAACTTTACCTAATTGACGTAATCATCATCTAGACTCCCCTACCCCAAATGTCATCACTATCACTACATAGTATAAAACAAAGTCGCTTTCTCTGTCCCTATGTCCCTTTGTATGCTTAAATCTTTAAAACTACGCAACGGATTTTGATGCGGTTTTTTTTAATAGATAGAGTGATTCAAGAGGAAGGTTTTAGTATATAATTTATTAGGTTTTAGACAAAGCGGGCGAAGCCGCGGGCGGTAAGCTAGTCCAAAATAAGGAAAGCAAAGAAATCGTGCTTACGTAATACTTGAACGGTCCCTTATATTTTTGTAATAAGACGGCTGATGCATTATATTTTTGTAATAAGACGGCTGATGCATTCTATTTTTAAGTAAATACATCTCCCCTTCACCAGAATCATCTAGAATCGACCTGAATTCGACTTTTCCCTCAAAACTTCCCTAATATTGTATCATTATTCATTATTGGGAACAAATATTTTCAACATTCCTTGCCAAAAGGGTTGCCTTATTGCTTTTGAGCAATAAGGCCGCCCTTTCGTGCCTTCGTGTTACTTTTTATATAAGCACAGAATACATAATAGTAGCTAAACGCTACAGTACGGACACTCTCCGCCTCCCGCCAAAATTAAACACTTACCTCACCCCGCACGATCAGCCTTTAAATGGTCCGCATTTTTCTGCAAGGACGATACGCAACGAAGATTGACAACATTAATCAAATTGACAAAGTAATTTTATTATTTTGGATTTGTGATTATCGTTTTTCGTAGAAAATGGATAGATATTGTGCTGTTTACGGATGTATTTCATCAGAAAAACGCGAATTTTTTTTACGCTAGTCACAAATGTGCCAACCATAAAGCGTTAACACACACATTTGCAGTCTCTACAGTGTGACTGTCAAAACGATAATTTTGTATGGAGTGTCCGGGGTGTGATATAAGTATAAATAAATAAATAATCACCAGAATCGTCCAAAATAACATCTCGTACTATATCACTAACTGTGTCCATGTGCTGTGCGTCCTCTGTCGCACTATCTTCAGAATTGTCCTCCGATTCGTCTGATTCTTCGGAATCTGAGTCCGATACGTCTGTAAGGGAAATAATAATAATAAATATGTGTTTTTATGACAAGAAAAAATCATAATAAACATTTTGGGAAAACAGTGGAAAGAAAAAATTATAAAAGATAAGTTTTTTTTTTTTAGTAATACAGTAAACAAACATAATTATGTGTGTATATTTTTATACTAGCTGACCTGACAGACGATGTCCGTTGTTGTAAGAATCGTCTGTCTAATAATAGGCAAATACGACTATAAATTGAGATGTAACCTATCCTATCTTTCAAGTTAGATCAAACTGCACACGGGGTGCAAATCAAATTTAAAATCGATTCAGTAGTTTTGGAGTCCATCGCGGACAAATAACGTGACACGTACTTTTTATAAATAAAGATTATAGTAATTATATACTTCAGTACTTTATATCATTTCAAGTTTATATTCTTCATCAACAAAACTGCATATTTTGAAGCAATAAAATTTAAAATAAAGCTTTTAAACACACTTTTCACCTCTATGTATGTGACCAACTGCTTTAGACTTGATTTTGACATTTTACACAGACAGATTAATTCAAACTTTTTAATTTGATAAGTGATCAAGGATCGGTGACAATACAATAATTTTATGAGTTTCGTCGTGTTTTTTAGTTTTTCTGAACTGTATTTATTCAATATACTCTCCTAAATTAATGTGTATATAAACAAACAAACAAAC
>CAJQZM010036937.1:0-35826 GCA_907164665.1 Colias nastes
TTTTTTTACACAGAAAACAGATTCCTTCTTCAGATCAGCGTAAGCTACGTTGTGTAAAAATACTAAGTTACTTTTATCCAGCCTCTACAAAAACATTTTAAACAATAGTGCCACAAGTCCAGCACACATATAAATACTAAGCCGACAGGAGGATTAAGTCGTATGTACAAAGCCCAAAGGCTTTGATTCAAATATCACCGCGTTGCGCAACGCTCGAGGTACTCGATATAGAGAGAATAGCGATCTGATATTATAGTAAATCTAATCCTAACTAATATTATAAATGCATAATTCTATCTAACTCTTTGTTTGAATGTCTGTTTGTCTGATTCACTTTCACGTCTACACCTTTGCACCGATTTGGATTAAATTTGTAATGAAAGAACTTTTAGACCCTACACACTACACAGTTTCAGAATAAGATTATTCAATGAACATTGCGCTCGCTTCACTAGTACCGCTTGGTTTTATAAAATTTAATAAATTAAAGATGCTGTTAGTTACTATTTTTAATAAGTAGGTCGTCATTTAGCCAAGTAAAACTTTAATTGAAGTCCATGAAACAGATTATGTACGAAATCGTTAGTGGTAACTAATGCTTTGTAATGAACGTGATGTCTTAAAACGTTATAATATTATCAATATGTACCTTCACTTATTTGTAAGACTAAGAACTAGATAGGGTCGAGCAAAATCTATGAGAAAATATTTATATTTTATGTGAACGAAAGTTGAAAGTCTAATGAAGGCAATAAAAGCCTTTAATACAATACTAACTCAATAAGAAGGTGCTTTGTGTCGCCTGAACTATGGAAATCCTTTTACAGAATGCATTTACTGGCAGACAAAAGAAACACGGACTCCTTAAGACTTCAGATTTCCTCTTACTTATAAAATCGACGACATCGCATTAAAAGCGTGTTTCTGCGTTTATTTTGCCTCTTTGACTTTTAATAAACTTCGCGAAGTAGTTTTTAAGGATCTTTTAAAATACTAAAGTAGTTAACTAGATAATATTATTATTGTAGCTACGATCGATGGTTTGATCCTTTAAAAAAGCATTCATCGTAACTACGTAAGTATATTAATTATTATTTAAGTATAAGAAATAAAAATCAGTCTTCGGTATCGGTAGACGTTCGATTCGAGGTAGAGCAAAAATATTATAACAATACATAATTTTCAGTCATGTTTTTGTTCAATAAGATAGGTACCTAACATAAAAACTAATTAAAATTTAATCACTCAAAAATTAACTAAAATAAACACATCGTCCCAAAACTTTTCGCCATACGAAACAAAAGTAGTTAACACATAATAACCCGCTGGTTCGCTTCCCTAACATTGTCTATAACAGACCTTTTAGTTAAGCCTCTTCATAACCACCGGCTTAATTGCTAAACCCGCTTCCTCATTTAGTTTGAATTGGTTAAGAGTGTATTTCTATTAATTATATTTAAATGGCGGTCAATAATTGACGCTAAATTAACTATCGACTCGATTGAATAATTAATAATTTGACTATTTAGGACTTGAGTTAAATAAAATAAATAAAAATCATTTATTTGTTTCATAACACAGTGTAGTACAATAAGTAGAGTTAGATTTAAGGATTGAAGTGCTATTAAAGAATCAAGTAAACACTAAAATATAATTTGATTTTAGTTAGATATCTAATAGGTTCTCTCTATCTCTCTCTCTCCTAATCTACACATTAGGTAGAGAGGGTAGTTAATAGGGTTAGTGATATCATACTACTTACTATAAAATAATAATACGTACATATCAATTAAGTAACGATTGTCTTTACAAAGTCTACAATATTACAGTTGCAAGGTACCTATATCGATTGCGCCAACTTTGATTGGTTAGGACCCCGCCAGAACAAAGCAACAGCTGTTATTACAATTACAGATTTGCATGGCAACGAAATTACAGAATAATTTTAACCAACTTAAAAATTGTTTATGAATTGTATACATTAATATAGTATACAATATAATAAGTTAGTAATATTGATGAAACTCCGAATAACGAAGTTGAAGGTACTACCTATACCCATTTTCAGATATAAAATATTATAAGTACGATAATAACTGCCTCAGATTTCCCTCTTTAAAACTAAAATATACTTACTTGAAAAATACTTTTCTACTAAAAATACCGTTTAAGTTTTATTGCATTTGAAAATAGCTCGGTATAACTCGACATTTTAAAAGCACGTAAAATTTAAGAGGGCAAAAGGTTTGGGCTTGGGATATTCAGAATTCTTTGATGGGTCAAAGGTCAAAGCATACGTTTTATTATGTTTAGAAACTGACCTAGATGCAACAAATTAGAGGTTTCATAAATATCCTTAGTAAGTTGAAATACTATTTTATTTTGCATATTTTTATCTATTTATTAAACTTCCATCAACAATGATATAGTTAATAATAAGGATTTTTTACATGACTCGTGTATTTATGCAATGCAATAGGATAATATAATAATTTTGTTGATATTTTTCACGAGTCGAACAGCATTCATCGTAATATTGTGCAATGTACAAGTAGTTCTAACTTGAGTTTGTATTTTATTCATATTTCATTCTCCATTTATCACTCACCAAAAAAAATATGACCGCAAATTTTTCTAAATACTCAGGTACTTAGTTATTCTTTGCCCTTGACCAACTTCAAGAGCAAAGTGCAACGTCCTCTAAGATAGTATCACACCACATATTAATACAATGTACAGTAAGTTTGGGCAAAATCTCGATGTCATGAATTGTAGATACAGTTCTGAACGAGTTGGGAACTTGTTAAAGTTGTGTTTGCGTTTGGCGTGCTGGATACCGGCCATGCAATATTAATACCTTGATAACTATTAACTAGATCTACACCGACACCTGGCTAATCGTAGATAAAACATAGTTTTATTATCGATGTAATGTTTTCTTGGGTTTTAAAGATAAGGAAAGCTAGAATATATTGTTCTGGGACCTTTTAAACACATGGAGAGCTAAAAAATACACTTAAGGCATTTAAACTCTATTTGTTTAGTATAATATGTAAAACGTGTTTATGTATTTGTAATGTGTTCAAGCGTTTGGATAAATGCTTAATTGAATAAATAATGAGTCACGTTTTATATGTATCTATTTCAAAGTATCATAAGTACCTATTTAATTCCAATATCGCATCATTTTATTTTCTGCTAACTCTACAGAAACTCTAGGTATCTATTTTATTTTATAAGCAACTCCATCTATCTATAAGCCTATTGTGATATTTGAACCGAGAACCGATGAACTGAACTGAGTGAATATTAAATTTTGCACAAAGATAGGTGAAATTCGGAGAAGGATATAGACAGTTTTCCTGTTATCGCGGGACAACCATTTCCCATACAATTTCAAGCACCCCATTTCATCCCCTTAAGGATTTATTTTCGCTACAAAAAGCAGTTCGCGTGTAAAAGATTTCTAACTCTATGTTAAAAATAATCAAAATCGGTTAAGCTGCTTTGGCGTAAAACGTAATTCATATTAACAAAAATTCCCGTTTATAAAAACGAATTATAAATGAATTGTGCATGTAGGTAATAGGAAAGTAGGTACATAATAAAAGGGATGTATTATGTTTGATATTGTGTTTGATAATCATTATGCTATTAACAATTATTTAAATAGTGATTTATTTCCCATTCAATTCCAAAATGATAACATTTTACACATCAATTATTCACAAAAATTATTAATATTATAAATTCTGAAAGCATTTTATCCAGAAGAATAACTGCAGCTTGTTAACTTCTAACTGAGATGAACAGTCAGTCAGTTCTGTGAGGGGTGTTCAGCAAATTGTCCACAACACAAACAAAAACAACACGAAGCCTACGGTTCTGTAAACAACTCCCCTTATCGCTGCTGCACAGGCGAGCAACGAAAAATTACATTTAAAATTAACATAGTTAGGTATCGTACTAATATTGGAGCAACGAATCGTCGTTGAATGTCAAGCCACGGCTAAATAAAAGATTTTTTTTTATAGAATTTCCCAATATAGATGGATAAAAATGTAACGTCATACCTACATTGGTTAAAAAGGAAGTAAGAAGTATCCTTTTTAAATTTGTAAAAATATAAACGTTAAAGTTAAAATCTCTGTGAAATAAATTTCGTAAAATGTATCTTATCCTCGGTCCAAAACAATAAATAGTTCGTAAAACAAAAGGATTTAAAGGTACCTACCGCTTATCACTTCCTACATCCATTGTTTGTTACACTTTACGGTAATGCTAACCTTCCCGAGTCGAAATGAGAAAAGAGTCCTAATCCAAAACATTCTGAATAGAAACCACTAAACTTCCATTCCAGTTAAAGTATATTGTGAAACTTTATTATCTTTTATTAGTTGAAGCGAAACCTTTATGAAACAACGAAGAACTCTCATCCATTGCTCGCTGACTACGTGTACAAGTTTCCAACGCTAAACTTAAGCAGCAATGTAAACCGCACAGTTCGATTGAATTGTATGGCAAAGCAACGTGGTAAGAGATAGCGTCTATTTGGCAAAAATGTATGGGTGATCTGGAAACTAATGGAACCGACGGAAAATCCGTGATACAGACGCACAGATGAGCTAGATTTATTTTATGTCACTCTTGTTTTTATGGTCTGAGAGATGTCTATCATAATGCTTTAGCCATAGTTTAACAAAAGCTTGTACCAGGTTTATCGGAAATATAAGTTTTATTTCCTTTCTTCGTGATATCTTATACGAGGTTACTTGTGAAACAGACCGTAAACTAAGTACACCTATATAAAAATATTGAAACACTATGAAAATTGTATCTTTTGTTAAATATCATACCTATAGGTACCCGTTACCTACGTCGATAAATCGAAATACAATTCATAAAATTCACGTAGTTAATACCAAAATCATAATCATTTTTCAGTGTTAAGTATATTTACATTGTCCTCGGTTTGACCAAAAACAATTTCACGCTACAAATGATTTTGACAAAAAAGCGATAAATATGTTTCTAGTGGGAACTGTCAGATTCATTTCACTTGCTAAATGCTGCAAAGATTCTTGTAATTTGTAAGGAAAATTCTTCTTAATATTTGGGTATTTTATATTAATACTTAAATTTTTATGTTCTTTTTTCGAAAATTTAAAATCAATCACTACAGAAATTTCTATAGCTGCCAGTCTAGAACACTTTTATTCGTTGATAATAATTTTTAGAAACGCCACGTCAAACGAAATTCTAAATGGCGGGCGCCACATCACAGAATTTCACAGAGTCGCACGTCGAATTTTTCTCTTTATAGTTTTTGCGCTTATTCATCCTGTTGTTATTGGATAAAACTGTTGAAAGAGCTTAGAAAATGCACCATGAATGGTGTTAGAGTATCAGAATGGCCGCCACGTGCTTTATATCGGCGAGGCGAATATATCACGTGACCGCTGCGTGGACGTGCCATTTTGTCGTGCCGTAAAATATTGCTTCGACTGAACCTCGCACGTGGTCGAGTGATTTTCGATGTATCTATCGATGCCCTTCATATTGAACCTGGTGGTCTTTGGTTTGGGATTATAAGTATTTGAAAAGATTTTTGTGTATTGTATTTGTATTAACACGTCCATACTTTGGATACAGCCCAGTACAGCACTGATTGTTACCTATCTGAAAAGACACAGTCTGATATTATTGCACGCCTCATAAGCGAAGCGTTGAGGTGGGTACTACTGTCACTTCGCGCAAAACATCTGATTTTTCAAACTTAAAATGTCTTTATGTATCATACATTGCACTTGTAAGATAATACATACACACACATATTAAGAAAAAACACTATTTTTAACATTCATGATATTTTTGATGTCATTTTTGTTATTTAAACTAGTTAAAAAACAGTTTAAAAAAGTTCTGTCTTGGACGTCCGTGTGTCTGTATGTGCGGAGGATTTTCTTGTTAACACGATAGCGACCGAAATACTTTACTAATCGAGTCTTTTTTTTTCTCTTACGCTTGAGTATGCTCAGGAATAGAACCCTTTCATTTTTCAGGGTCTGATTCGATGTGGTTTAATTGTTATTAAATAAACAAAAAAAAATATCGACTGAGATTATGAGGCGTGCACTTTTGGATTTTCCAAACTTTTTTTGTAATCTATTTAAAATATATTTTTCTAAAAAACTGTTGTATATCGTGTGAAGCAGCTTACGCTAGGTATAGTGAGCACTCAATCAGCCCTTAACAGACTCCAAATTGATCTTACAAATTTCATTTAGGTACTTACCTTTTGATCCTGAATGTAAGTGATATTATCAGGCGTTTATATACAGAATATTTTTTGGGCTTCGTAAGCAGTTTTACGATATTATTTACTCATTTCGCATTTATGAGGTTTATATTTATATTTTAGCCTACGCGTGAAGTCTGTAGATATTTGTATTTCGTTGGATTTTGTAGTTCAAATTCGTTTGTATTTGAGTTTATAAGGCAAGACTTGTAGTGTTAAACATTGAAAAGATTTAGTTAGCTATGCTCGTAAGTTTTCGTATCATTGTTTTCCCCTTTCACAGCATATCGAAATCTTCATTCTTTCAATTTCTCAGCGTCAGCATATTCGTTGCCATGAAAGAACGCAAACAAATGAAAAGACAACGTAGAATATACTTTATTGTTAATATCTCCATATCAGCAATGTAGACGCATCGCTTGTCGACTTGCGTCGCGTCGCCTTTCTTTTTTTTTTTTTGGCTTTATTTTTTCTAAATGTTCAGTATCACTGAAGGAAAAAACTTCATTTTTAAATAAAATACAATCTATAACAGGAAACAGGTGCTTTTACACAAACGTGGAATGTTTGCCATTCAGTTAGTTCCATAATATTTCTTATGAAATCAAATAATTTTTTTCTCATAGCAGGTACTAAGATGTAGTTATCCCAAAATATTAATTTGTTGTATAGTGTTCTATTATAGGTGACTTTCAACTTTTAAGTCTGTATTTAAATGCATATCTGGTACTGCTAGTACGCGCATTAGGTATATTATTATTCAAATCCTATTGACTAGAATATAATATTTTCCATATAACAGAAGACTGTGGGATATCCTAATAAAAAAAGTTTATTATAGGATAAAATAAGTTTATTAGAGGAAAATGTAGATTTACTGCAGAGAATTTCACGTAAAACTAGTTTAGAAATACGCAAACTACCCAAACAGATAAATGAAAAGAAAAAAGATTTGTTCTTGCTGGCATCCAATTTGTTATGTTATCTTGGACTAGAGGACGAACAAAAGAATATACGTGACGCCTTTCGTCTGCCGAGCAAGAAAGACTCCACTGACTCAACCATGATTGTTGAATTTTCTAATACATTAACTAGAAACACTGTTATAGACGCCATCAAGAAATTTAATAGAAATAACCCATCACAAAAATTAAACAGCAATAATTTGGGCATTAAAGGTCAATCAAAACCATTGTACACCTCCGAATATCTTACCCCTAAAGATAGACGACTGTTTTACCTAGCAAGGGAATTCGCAAAGTCAGAGGAATATCTATTTTGTTGGATGAGCAATGACAGGGTCTACCTCCGGAAGAAGGAAGGGGCATCGTATATTTTGATTAAAAGCGAAGATCAATTGAATCAACTAAAACTAAAAAAGTGACTAGATGTTAAGCTAAAATTATTTTTAATTTTTTTCTTATATTATTTTATAATACTTTTAATTAATATTATAATGTTTAAATACTCATTCCTACAAATATACTCAAGTTACATATTTTACAACAATTACAAAATTTACACACTCAAATCAAAGTACAATCTTTTAATTTGCATACAAATAAAAACATCCTTACATATACATCATATATACACCTCAATTCACATCAAAACCCAATATACTCAATTACCCAAAGTATCAAAAATGACCTCTTATTATATAGATATAATTTATGCGTTAGAAATATGTGTTTTCTCTAAATTAAACTTACAAACTAAATGCGTAAAAATGGGATCATGTGCCTATAACACTTTAACCTTAACATATTATAAAAATTATGGATAATGTCTTATTAAATAAAATATCGGTTGAAATAGACAACTACTCCAAGACACAATCGTTCACATGCAATCCCGATGAGTCACACCTTTATCTGACAAACAAAGATACTACAAACTTCATTATTACTTTAAATATAAGAAGTGTTTATAAAAATTTTAATGAATTTGAACTATTTTTGAACCGGTGTAACTTGGAACCGATGTTTATTACTCTGACGGAATGCTGGTTGGATCAATACAAAATACCTCCTTTATTGAATAACTACAATTCTTTTTGGACTAAAAAAACCCGTAACCAAAATGATGGTATTGTTGTGTACTGTTTAAATCATTTGATTTGTAATGTGGACGAGATGGAATTGTTAGATGGTACATGCCTGATTGTTACGTACAGTAATACCGCAATTATATCAATTTACCGTTCTCCATCTATAAAATGTATAAATAATTTTCTACTTTCTCTTGAAAATATATTAAACAAGCTTAATAAATTCAAAAATATCTATATTGTTGGAGATATAAACATCGATATTAAACCAGAGAATAACGACCCTAATAGCTCACCTTATCTTGATTTTTTACACGGTCAAGGATTTTTACCCGCTCATTTACTTCCTACAAGGGACATGAATTGTCTTGACCATATTTTTATGAAATCGGATTATACTGGCACATCTCTCGTCTTTAACACATTTATCACCGACCACAAAGTTGTATTTCTTAACCTAAATTTTAAATCAAATATCAATATAAATAAAAACATACATAAAATTAACTATGAAGGTGCCATTAGTCATTTATATAATACAGACCTCAGTAAAATTCTCGATATAAAAAATCCCCATTTAGCTGCTGAATATCTCACTACTGCAATCATGAACTCCTTAAAAATAAATACCAAAATTATTTCTCTTTCTCGCAGTCAGAAAATTATTAAACCTTGGATAACTATTGGAATGTTACGATGTATACGTACGCGAGACCGCATGCATTTAAAATTAAAAAAACAGCCTAATAACATGACCCTAAAATTAACATATTTAAGATATCGAAATTTTTGTAATAAAACTTTAAAAAATTTGAAATTAGCATATGAAAGATCGGAATTCTCAAAAGCAAGCAACAACAATAAGTTAATATGGAATAAATTAAAAGAGATAACTAATTGCAAACAAACGAAAACACCTCCGATTGATTTACTCTCGTGCAACAGTGATCCTAAAATTTCTATTAATAACGTTAATCACTTCTTTGGTTCGGTTGGGAAAAATCTAGCTGCTAATATTAAACTAAATTCTAATAATAATTTTGGTACTAATTTTCTTGAAAATCAGCAAACTAATCAATCAACATCTATGGTTCTCTTGGAAACAAATGACTTGGAAATCGATGGTATTATAAGTAATTTAAAAGATAGTAGTGCATGTGGTTGGGATGGTATCCCAACCAAGTTCATTAAAAAGGCGAAACACATAATAATTCCTTATTTAACTAATATATTCAATTCATGTATAGATAAAGGCATATTTCCTAATGTTTTCAAGAAGTCGCTTATCCATCCTGTCTATAAGAGTGGGGACAGAAAAGATGCTAATAATTATAGACCTATCTCTGTGCTCCCTGTCCTTTCGAAAATATTAGAAAAAATTCTTAATAAACAACTTGTTAACTTCTTGGAGAAATATAATCTACTCTCAAACTTCCAATTTGGTTTTCGAAAGGGCAGGTGCACAGAAGATGCAGTTAATCACTTGGTTAATCAAATAGGTAATCATGTCGATAAAAAACAAAAGGTTCTAGGTATCTTTTTAGACTTAAAAAAAGCATTCGACACAGTTACTGTTCCGATACTTTTGGAGAGGATGGAAAGGTATGGTATTCGTGATGTTCCGTTAAAAATTTTCAAAAACTACCTCGAAAATAGATTTCAGTGTGTTAAAATAAATGATCATCTTAGTGACGACTGTCCTATGTTATTCGGTGTACCGCAGGGAAGTGTGCTCGGCCCAACTCTCTTCTTAATATATATAAACTCTCTCTGTAACTTAAATCTTGCCAATGGCTCAATTATTAGTTTTGCAGATGATACTTCACTTATCTTTCATGGAGAGAGTTGGGCTGAGGCGTGCCTCCACGCGGAGAACGGCATTAGAACTGTTTCTAATTGGTTGCGAAATAGTCTACTCACCTGAAATCTGGAAAAAACTAATTTTATTGCGTTTAGTTCCACGAATTCTTCTCAACCACCTAATGATTTTATATTAAAAGTTCACAACTGTGATACATTCAATTCGAATATATTATGCAATTGTTCTGCTATAAAAATGGTTCCACACATTAAATACCTAGGAGTTATAATCGATAACCTTTGTAAATGGAAGCAACATATTGAACTTATAACCACTAGAGTTCGGAAACTGTCGTGGATTTTTAAAAGACTTAGGGTATTACTGGAACACAATATCATCTTTATGGTTTACAAAGCTCTTTGCCACTCAATTATCCAATATTGCATTTCGGTATGGGGTGGCACTTTCAAAACGTCGTTAATAATTCTAGAGAGAGCACAAAGAGGCATTCTCAAGGTCATTCTTCATAAACCTTTTAGATATCCAACTGACCAGCTGTATAGGGAAGCTAAAATTCTGAATGTAAGGCAGACATATATATTGCAAATAACACTTAGACAGCATAAAATAACACCTCTTTGTGCTGTCTCTTCTGGTAAGAGAAGAAATGACCTTGTATGCTCTAACCTTATTCCGCGTACTGGTTTCCTTCGTCGCCAATCTTCATACATGAGTATATTTTTATATAAAAAGGTCAATAAAAGCCTTTCTATACACAATCTTACCTTAGTAAAATGTAAAAAGAAGGTTACAGAGTGGTTGCTGACCCAGAATTATTCAGATACTGAACAATTCATAGTTCAAATAAAAATTTAGCAAACCACTATGGCCACTACATCCACTCACGCGCTTACACACTCATACACACATACATTCACACACACACACACTCATACATACACACACGCTCACACATGCATACAAACACGCGCACTCATTCAAACACGCACGCACAACATATGAGTATATCTACTAAACTTGAGTTAAAAATGTATAATTTAAATTTTATTTTGTATAATTTTGTATAAAAAATAGCTAAATTACCTAAATCATTATTTAAGTTAATATTATGCTATAGTTCTGTTATTATTGTGTCATTAAGGAAGGTGGACCCCAAAATACAGGCTGTCCTAGTTTGGGGTCCAAATGTTACATGTTTGTACCTAACCCACAAATTGATCAATAAATGATTTTTATTTTTATTTTTATTATTATCCTGAAAGCTATTATCCGAAAATTGAAATCGATCAGTTTCACGCTTCAAATTATTGAAAATGATGCATCTCTTCTCGCAATACTGGTTGAATAGGTACTAGAAATTTTGGCGCAATATTGCTTTTCAAATGACACACTACAATTAGTTATACTATATTATATTAGTAATAATTATATTGGTATGTGTATTTCCAGAATTCATAATTTTAGCATAAACTATAATATTATGTGTATTGTGTATGAATACAAAAAAAAAAAAAACGACATTAAACCCAAAAATGGATGTTGATAATGTCTCATTTATATGAAAACAAATCGAAAATTTTGCTCTATACAAAAAGCAGTATTTTCTACTGTCAATACAAAAAGCCTAACATCGAAAACCTGCACGTCGTGCGATCGAGCCGAGCCAAGATATCGGCGCAGATAAAAGATAAAGCGGGCATATTTTGAATACAAGGGTAATCTCGACGTTCGGATTGCAGGGCGTACTCTGTTAATTAGATCACGTACGGCATTGGTAAGGCGGCGTACAGACGAGTTTCAGTGAAAACTTTTAGGCAAATTTTGGGTGACGTTGAATGAAGACTTTTTAGTTGATCTTGATGACGTTTTGTGGAGGTAAATGTCTGGTTATTGCCGCGGGTGAATTCTACAGCAATACCCGTGAACTTGCCACTGAAAGCGCGAACACAGCACAGAAAGAAATGGAGTGACAGTCGTCGATAGTCAATTATTTTAGACACGTTGCGTAGGTATTCGTTATATGTAGACAGCCGTTTATTTTTCAAAAAGAGTTTCACAGCTACACAAAATGTACAACATGACGTGACTTTTCACTTTGCACTTGATTATAAAATATAAACACATTGCTTCATCAGCAACTGTCTGCACTCTTTCCTGATAGTTGCTCAGTCCCCAACCAGCTTAATTGAAAATTATGTTGTTTGTAAGAACGTCGCGTCGGTAATCGCTTCACGATGTGTTGGTTTAGCCTGTTTGTTTAAGAAACTTGGCTGTGGAGGGAAGGGTATACAGGCGCTTACATTTCACGGTGCTGCCTTCGCTTTTTATTGTTTGTTCCACGCAAACGGCGCAAGGCAAGCGTGGTTCGATTAGGTTTATAGCAGTTTGTGACGTAAAAATCTTAGTTGGGTTAATGATTTGGGTATAAGTTGTTGAAAATCTTTAGATAACCATAATGTTCAACGTTGTTAGTTCTGACAGTTGATACTAAAGTATTCAACTTCGATATCGAATAATTGACGAATAATTATGAAAATGTAACTAAATGAAGACGCATGTGGAAATATTTCTGAACATAATATAAATAACCTACTTTATATCACTACTTAACAGAAGTTCTGAATTCCGAATTAAAGAAAACCCAAGTATTCTCAATTCTCTCAAATGAATATACTTTACCAAAGAAACGTGCATATTAATTAAGGTACAATCTTCAGCTCATAGCAATCTTAAAACAGATGTACTTCTACAACCTACAACTCTAAAGGCGGTCTTATCTTATCATTTCCCCCTGGAGGATTGTGAACCTTATTCTTGGTTGCCTAAAGTGTATTTTAGAATCTTAAACGTTCTCTTGTAATGATGCTATTTCGCGTTAAATTAAGATTAAATTAAAATTCCTTTTCATAACTGCAGGTTGTTCAACATGGCGATACGAACACGGGATTTTATATAGGTATTATTACAGTACTACACCTTGCATTATATGCAAAGTTTAATAAACAAGCAAGCGTGCATTTTATATACAAACGTTTGATGTTGGGAAAATGTGGATAGTGTTTAAATTCCCATTAGCCTATTTTACTCTGGTATATTCTCTCTCTTGACAATTGCAATATTGCTCGTGCCATTTGGCTACAGAGTTTTATTAAAAATGACTTCATTTGTTACTGACCACTAACGAGTATAATAGAAATGGAACTTCAGAAGTAACTCTGACCATTTGTTTAATTTTCAGACATGAAGAAGTTCAACCATTAGTTTTGTCACTAATATGAATCGTGAAGGGGTTTAAACTACAATTTTTATATTTTATATAATATCTGTGTTATTTATTATAGGCAGCCGAGATTTTTCAAGCGCAACCGTGAAAAGATCGAAAAGATAATACAATTTCGAAATTAGCCATTCTAATAACAGCGAACTTACTCACTGTGACCACACTGAAAAATGAAAAAAAAAACACGAGGCTGGGCTTAATTGGAATACGAATAAGTTTTATTTGTCGACTCATTTCGCGGTGTACGAAGTTTTTGCTCAGAAAATACAAGCTTGTATTTTTTAATAATATGCAATCTGTGCAGTGCTCTGCCGCGATAAAATTGAGTTGTTTACTGCGACGCACAATTTTGTGTTTTAATTTTATTCTTTTTATCTTTAAATAACATTCCACGTTATTACAATGTGCATGTTGTAATTGAGAACTATTAGCAGAGGCTATTAATTAAAAGAACTATTAATGAAATTATCTTCCACGCTTGTGTCGTATAAAAATACACATTTTATTAAATGCTCATGAAATGATTAATGTATGGTTATTAAAACATAACAATAATTATAAAATATGCGTAGAATAGGATTTAGCGGCACTGCCCTTCCATTTAATTAAGGAACAATAAAAAGGCTTGACCGCAAAATAAACTCAATTAACGCGGAAGGAGTCGCTGGTGTCAAATTTAACGAAGGATTTACCTTACACATTTTATTAATTATACATCAATTTCTTTATTTATTTATTTAGGTATCTATATGCTACGTTATTATAATAGATGTTTATTAATATTAGCTCTAGCAACAATAACATTTTGTATGATATGATTGAGTGTAGCGTTTAAATGTCAGTATAGGTGTAATTGTGTAGGACTCTTAGGTTTAAGGTTATATTTATGTATGTTTAAGTTTATCTAAAATTAAGACCCTGACATTTGCCTCTTGTAGGCTTAATGTAGTTGGTAAAAGCAGCAAATAATATTAGGTTCTAATCTATTATATTGTTACAAGTGATTATATAAAACACCACCACCTGTACATTTTTGAGTTGTTTCAACAAAAATTGCCGACCTCAATTCTTTCAAAATCCGATGTTCGTAAAAATATTCACATTGATTTGTAAGAACTTACTTCTAAACACTTCAACTGATAACGAAAATCAAAGAAAACTCCGAAAAACCATTTCCATAGAAATTAATGCAGATTTAGATCCGTGCTTTAGCACTAATGTCATCAATTGAGCCAGTGTTTGCGTTGTCACGGGGTTTAGATTGTGATGTCATTACCGATCGCCATGCATACATCACGGTAAATATGTTAGCGTAATTAATTGCTTGTTAATAACTTTAATGAATGGTTTTAGTATTGACGGGCGTTTAATTAATTGGTGGATAAAAATATTATTTTGCACATGTTTTTAACGCAATTGTATAAATTCTATAAAAACATTTTGGTTTCACTTCAGTTTCTTATCACTTTTTCGAAAGCTACATAAATTTTGATTTGTTATGAAGTTCAAGCGAGTCGAGCTACGGCGTAGCAGCAGCTACGCGTAGCAACAAAGATAATATAATGAACAACAAAAATATTACTTTGTAAGTCGCAATATAGTTTATAGCAGTTTAAATAAACCCACCAAAGTTATTAACATTCCAAATAGTCATCGGATTTATCCGTAATGGATAATCGAAGGTCGTACAATTTTATTTCTGCGGAAGTTAACGATTTAGTTCCTTATTCGTGCACAATAAGCCTGCAAGGACGAATTGAAATCAAAGTTTATTAGGATAAGAGAGCGTTTTATCATATTTTTTCCACACCTGTTGCCTGTTTAATGTTATTTAAATACTGTACATTTACTGGAAAGAAATAAATAAATTTATAATATTGTTATTTTACTATTCTTTTGTATTTTTAGTTATTACCAACTATTTGTTGAACTTGATCAAGCCGCTTTTGACGACTGTTAGGTAATACTTTCTTATAGAATATCTGTGAACGCTCAGCTGAAATAAACCGATTTTTCAAAAAATTTGATGTGGTTAAAGATCGTAAAACAAACCGATTATTTGCTGATCTGTTAGTAACGATCATGCTTAGACAAGAAAAAACTTGAAAAAGTATTGCAGTATAGAAATATTGATGAAGGATTTAAAATTCGAGCTTTTCAATATATTTTTCTAATTAATAAGAAATTAGTGATGCAATTGTTTATATAAATACTAAGCCGGAACTAAAAAACTACATCAAAACAAAGAAAGAAAAACACACATTAAATAAAAACTATAATAGACTGGACACACAGACATCGATCTTAGCTCTGACGTCAATTATATTGACTTCCCTTACTCTATCATACCCTCGACCACATATCACAATACCCACCCGTATTGCAATTCTCAACATTATGACTGTGGCAATTAAGATCATTTTCCCCTGAAGATATTGCATGGTATGTCACACGACATGTGGCTAAATGCATTATGATAGCACGAAAGATTCACGCATGGGTCAGTGTAACTTAGGACTATTATCGCTTATCACAATTTTGTTTGACTGATTCATATTAATGTGCTGTATGTTTCGGATGCGAGCGATAAATTGTTTTAGAATTAATTGAATGAAAACAATATCAGACTGTATTATATGTGAATAGTCGTCTTAAGACAGTGGTTGAAGTTTACGCGTAGCACTGAGAAGACCTGGCTTCGAGACCCGATAAAGACACACATTTATTTTGTAATGAATTAAAAGTAAAGGTATATAAAATGTTACAGAAACTGGTCAAAAGACAATAGAATTTCCAGCTTCAAAATTATGCGAATTTTTATTGAAATTCGAATGAGATATATTCAGTATGGCAGCTTTTCACAAACACGTAACGACTTCAAATACACGGTATTCGATGTAAATTACTTTCAAATCAGTTTATCAATTTTAGCGTTTTAATGACACTGATATACACACAAATACACAACGCTATAACATACACGAACTCAAATACACATATACACACACATACACTCACACATAGATGTAAATATCGTCTACAAGTCATGTAAAACTTTTTACACCCCGTTCGCGGGTTTAAAAAACCTCGTAACATTGATAAACAATGGTCGTAAGAACCTCGGGGTGTATAAAGCAACGTCTCAGCTAATCTCAGAGGCAGTTTACGTTCCTATTGGTTTATGTTCCGATAACGGTAAAGGGCTCTGATGTTTTATAGTCTGTATGAATAATGGATGTAATATTTTTAATGGTTTTATCTTATGTTTCGCGTTAAAGGATATGCTAATATAAATTGAAACATAAAAATTGATTAGCAGATGGTTTTATGATGTAAAATATATGTGGATTTGTAAGATCTGAAATTAAGAGATGGTAATATATTACAATTGTAATATATAACTTATTTGAAGCAGAATAACTTATATGTGATTAAAATAAAAAGGTTATAAAAAACTTCAAGTTCATCGCTACTAAAGTAGACGAACCAACATCAATATTGTAAATATTTAATATTCATAAAGTTAATTTGAAAAGCTGTATATAGTTGAAGAAGCAATTTACTTTTGTGTTCTTTAAATTTCACTTTCAGAAATAAACAAACTGTCAAAGAATATACTGCGATGTTATTATATTTTCAGTTTATATTTTCTGCTGAAAGGGATATTGTGCGTCATAACAATGTTATTTGAATGAATTTTCGTGTGAGTAGGTACCTACATATAGATAGACGAAATATAGAGTATGTTATAGGGCTCTTTTTGTCGCGACAGACCAATTTGATCGGTGAAATTGAGGGTAGAAATTTGTTTCGGGAACAGCTGTTGCTAACTTGAAATTCACGCGAGCAAAACCATAGTTGGAAAACTATTTTTATTCACGTTTATCTGGATCATGTGATCAAATATGACCATAAGAAGAATTGATTAAAGCTATAAAATCGTTGTGAATTAATAAAAAAAATCTCAAAAACGTATTGTGATTTATTTATTAATTGATAAGAATGAATGAATTCATCCTCATGATTACATTCAAATAGAAATAAGTTTATTAATTTACTGTCTGACTTCTAATGAGGATTTCTTATAGTGATACGATATTTATTATTATAAATGGCTGTACAATATTGAACCAAATTGCTTGTCGGTCGAGTGATTAAATCCAATGGATCCAACAATGGAACTGGATAACATACGTTCCTTCAGCGTGTTTACATGGAGAAAGGTGCATTTGAGTAACAAGCGTCCAAGAGACGAGCGACTTTTATTTCTATTCTGTTTATTTTTAAAAATGAACTTTGCATAACACACCAATGTTATTTATGCTAATTATGTTAATGGCATTTTAACCGACTTTTAATTTTTAACACAAAAATGAGGTTCTGTGTTTGTCTGTCTTTGATGTCTTGTAGTTGTACGTATCGACGTGAGAAATGGTTTTGAATTAAAATGTTTAGTTTATCATTGACTAACGATCTCTAATCACATATCAATTGTCTAATTTCTTGTGCTTTCTTATTTGCATGTGTTACTACCGTTATAACGTTTATAATTACCAAAATTTAACATAAGAACACAATGAGACGTAAGACAGTAGAATTTAATCGATAGGCTCGCTACTTACAGGAACATTAGAATTCTCCATTATAAAAAAATAAATACATAAAATAAGCGAACTTCATAGCCACACAGCCAATGCAATAGCTCGAAGCGGCTTCGTGGCTCACAATTGTCTGAGTATTGAAGGAATAATATTATTTCAGCATTACATTCTTACGTAATCCCAACAACGATGATAGTTCCGTACTCTACTAGATGTAGGTACCTATTATGTACTTTAAGGATCTGTAGGTCTACCATGAGTTTACGCACACGATACTCGCTAGCGATTGTAGTAAGCGGTTTGTATGAAATGTTTGTACAGCGCCCCTAGTGTGCCGCAGCGGAACTAAAAAGCCTACCGACTATTCACGTTTACTATTGTAGTTACGTCAGACGATTTAACTATGTCAACTCATGGTAGAGGTACTGATATATTGGCGTTCCTTTTTAGAAATAAAATATATTTTCACCGTCTTGAGATGCATTTTATGTGTTGCGTTATAATTCATCCGTTATTTGTAGAGTCAAACCTATTTTTTCTGCTAATTTTAAGAAAAACATGTTTAGCCTCGCTTCATTTGTTACACAAGTATTCAGGCTGGCTTATATTAAAACTTACCATAATGCAATTAAAACAACATACCGTATAATATATCGGTAAAAAATATTTACGCTATTCTTCACTATTAGGCACTAAACAATAGATAAAGGCTTCAAACTTAAATATTTATCCAACTTTAACACCATTTGAGTCTTCACCACAAAATGCAACTACCAGGCTCGACGAAAACATAAAGAGCATTGAACATTCCGCAAGCCTTCCCAGCAATTATCTATAGACGCTGATAATGTTTGGCTCTGCGACACCAGTGCTAACGACCTGGCAGCGCCCCAACCGGCAGTCCACACTGAGCGTCTCCATGACCTTTTATATTGAAGGAATAAACGTCAAGTTTATTGGTACGTGTGTGTACCGCATCCTTGGTAACTAAGATGCCTAGACCACGTACATATTTAGCAGTATATCAAGGACAAAATAAGAAAGGATTATTTGTGGTAAGGTAGGCCTGATTTCCTACTTGCGTAGGAATTCCGTTTAATTCTGTTAATATCAGATTTTACTATATAATAAATAAGTACTACGTGTATACTTCATGCACCCTATAAGTACATAAAAACGATAGAGTAGAACAAATTCTATTGCTGGGATTATGTATGTCGACAGATAATAATATAATACTATGTATGACATTGTGGTATGACTTTATATTGCACAAATAATTATAAATTACCTTTTAATCACAATGTAATATTATTTTGTTTACAATTTCTATTGTCAATCATTAATTAACCATACTTCAAATGTACTATAATATTTCACAATACAACTTATAACAATAACGTCTCGAAAGTTATACATACGTATATTCATTTCTCACTAGAAATATCTCAGGTGGAAAGTTAGCACTCAATGTTCGCTTCCATAATTGAACAGTTGGCGGGGTCATTGGCCTCAAACAAACTTTGTAAACCCTTTTGATATACATGGACAAGAGAGTAGTCAGGTTGTCTTGGAAATAATATAGTCATGTTAATTCAATACAAATCCTTTCTTAGATGAGTAAAATCTAAGAATATATTAATATTATTCATGCTTAATATTATAAAGAAGTTTTGTTTGTTTGTTACGATTTAAAACAAAACATACTGAATCGTATCTTTTATTAATTAAAATATTTTACTACTTATAAGAAATTTATATCTTTACCAAGAAGCATAGGCTACGTGCACGTTAAATAAATCTGCACTGGATCAAGTGGTGAAAGAATATCGAGAGGAATCTGCATTTTCGTGACGCAAAACTTGAAGCAAACGTGAACTTGGTTTGTGCACAAAAACTAATGGTGATGGTGAAAAGCTACAACTAAAAAAATAGCATAGAAATTATCACTATTACTAATTCTGAACAAAATTCATGAACATAACATTCAACTTTATCGTACTACGTATTTAATTTTGTAAATATACACCGACATAATAAAATTACCACGGCTTACCTATAAAATATAATCAAATTTATACAAACTAACATGGTTTTACAAAATCTAATTACCGCCAGCATCCGATAAATGTAATAGAGGTTCTATGGACATTGGACGCTGATCAGTTATTAATTGGACGTATTTATGCAAAAAGGGACCAACCCACATTTTTTGTGAAATTGAGTTAAGTACACAGATAGTGTTAAAAAAACGTTTTCTACCTTCTCAAAAAATTTGGTAGAGTTTTGACTACTGTAAGTACAGTTTTTTACATGTCAGTTGCGGAACCAAACCAATTTCGCCAACTTTCATTATGCAAGATGGAACCAAAGTTGGTTGGTTCTATTTTAACACAAAAAGTATTCAAGGTTACCAGAACCAACTGACTTTGGTTCTTGTTTGCATAATGAAATTTCTCGGCCTTTAAGTTAGCAAATGGCTTAATTCTATGTTGAATTTCATTTATATGTTCTATTTATTTAACTTTAATCATGTTTTTATTATAAAAAGCACTAAATAAGAATTCTCAAATTGATATACTACAATTTTACAAAAAAAAATGTATCTACTTAAAAGTAAACATCTATTACTTCAAAATCGGGAGTCCCGGAAAAGCCATTGATATTATCTTCTACAATATCTTTGGTCTTAATTTTTATTTTATTTTTAAAAAAGACTTTTTTAAAAAGACTAAAACAAAAGACTTTGTCTTCACAGATCTCTTCAAAATCAAAAAAATAAAATAATGAAAGTCACTACCACGAAGACAGAAGAAAGCAGAAGATGGTCTATTGTATCTTAGTTAAATACCAAAGTAGTGTCATTAAAGTGAAACAAATATATCTATTTTGATATTATTACAATATTATCATGATCTTCTTGTCCTTAATCCATGTTATTTGGAGTCGGTATAACACGGTTTATTTTTCTATTCTCCTGCCAAACATCAGGGCATATTTTACTCTTTTTTCTTTCATAATATAACTTTGCACACTTACACCTCTTTCCTTTGGCCTTCCTCTTATTCAGCATCCATCAACATTCATATCCATCACTTTCTTAGTCATATGCGTGTCATCTATCCTCACCACATGTCCGTCCCAAGACTGACAATTCCCTTTCAATCTTGCTGTAATAAGACCAGTTTAAATCTTCTTTTTATATATTCAATCCCTACTTTATCCATTCTTGTCACCCCACACATCCATATCAACATTCTAATCTTCGCTAAATGCAATCGTTTTTCTTCCATCTTCTTCACTGCCCAGCTTTCCAATCCATAGAGTACGACATGTCTAATCAAGGATTTTTATATATTTCCTGTTAACTTTAAGGGCATACGTAAGTAGCAATTAGTTCCAGCGAACTTTCGCTGTATTAATTAGCCTGTTTTGATTGGATGCTTAACGTTATTCTTTAATTATGGCAACAATAAAAACCAAAATAATTTTGCAATAAAGAACCAACCCACAAAAGTGATTTTTGCAAAACAGAACCGGGCTGTTTTTCAAGGATTATTTTGTTAAAATTTAATAAATATCCATGTATCTGGTATCCCTAGATAGGATTCAATATGATACATACGCTCAACAACTTTTTTTCTCCAAATTTTACAACATATAGTTTTTGCAAACGATTTTCACAAAAACCTCATTTTCTCGAAATTGATTCGGTGTGGGTTGGTCCCTTTTTGCATAAATACGTCCAATTTGTAACAACTATTATTTTCCTTATTATCGAGTCGTTCATAATAATGAACTTTGATAATATGGTATTAGATTTTGCACTCAATTTGCAAATATTGGCGTATAATCGGAAATGTTTGAAAATATGCAAATACTGTTTATGCACCAGTCACCTACCTACTTTTCATTCTGAAATAAAATGTAGCCATTTTTATAGCTTTGTCATTGGAGTTTGATTTTTTATATAGAACTAGGTTTCCGCCCGCGGCTTCGCCCACGCAGTCAAAGAAAAACCCGCATAATTCCCGTTCCAGTGGGATTTCCGGGATTGCGTCATTTTCCCGGGATAAAAAGTAGCCTATGTCCTTTCTCGGGTATCAAAATATCTCCATACCAAATTTCATGAAAATTGGTTGAGTAGTTTAGGCGTGATTGAGTAACAGACAGACAGACAGAGTTACTTTCGCATTTATTATAATATTATAGTATGGATAGTTTTAAGTAAAATGTAACAAACAGCCAAAAGTTTTCGAGATTCGTGATGTGTTATTAATAAGAGGATTGAAGCTTTACTTTAATCAGATTATCTTGTCTTTTTTTTTTTTTTTTTATTCAAAAACTGTTCAGGCATTTGACCGCGATCTCGCCTGATGTTAAGCGCAGATGCGGTCCATTTGGTTAGCATGCCTGATCAGAGAGGTATAGCCTATTCACTCTTTTCTTAAATAAATCCAAATTGTACTCATTGGGAAACACAGTAGGAGGAAGGGAATTCCACTCCTTCGCAGTTTTGATCAGAAAAGTGTTTTGATAACGCTTGGTGCGCACTCGAGGGATGTCAACCACGAAGGGGTGGAAACCGGCCGTTCGTCGCGAAGTTCTAAAGTGGAAAGGAGAAGGCGGTACAAGGCTGTGCAACTCGGATCCGCATTCGCCGAAGTGAAGCCTATAGAAGACCGATAGGCAAGCTATTTTTCTTCGGTGCTCAAGAGTAAGGAGCTTCTTCTTTAGCAGATTTGGATCTCCTATAAGTTTTTTCGCGCGCTTTTCCATCGAATCTAGGGCCCCTAGATGAGTTTTGGCAGCACCTGCCCATATATGACTGCAGTACTCGACACACGACCGCACTTGGGCTTGGTATAATCTGAGAAGTTGGTCAGGTGTGAAATATCGTCTTACTTTAGCCAAAATGCCGAGCTTTTTTGCAGCCAATTGCGCTTTTGACTCGATGAACTGCTTGAAGTTGAGGTCCGATGATACTGTGACACCAAGCAACTGCAGACTGTCGGACACTTCAATCGGCACACCGCGAAAAGTTGGAGTAAGATGGAGTGAACTCTTTTTCGCTGTGAATAAGCAAGCTTGTGTTTTGGACGCATTGAATTTTACTAGGTTAGCATCACCCCACTCTGATATAACCTGTAATGTGTTGTTTAAGCGCTGAATCATCGCACTTCTTTCAGACGTTATCGAATCCTTCGTCGCTGCTGCACTAGATAGGTATCTTTCAACAACGGTACTGTCGTCAGCGTACCCAAAAATGTTAGGCCCAAGCATATCATTAATATGCAATAAGAAAAGCGTTGCAGAAAGAACAGACCCCTGAGGAACACCCGCGTTTATATCCAGGGGATCAGACATGCATCCGTCGATAACCACTTGGATGTATCGCTCACTCAGGAAGTCGGCTATCCAAGTGCAGAGGGCAGGGGGTATTCCGTATGAAGGAAGCTTACTTAAGAGGCCAGCGTGCCAGACTTTATCGAAAGCCTTCGATATATCAAGGGAGACAGCAAGTGCCTCCCCGTGATTTTCGATGGCTTCTCCCCAAATATGTGTAGCGTGAACTAAGAGATCGCCAGTCGACCTGTTCCTTCGAAAGCCGTATTGCCGGTCATTAAGAACGTCATTGATCTCAAGGTACGCGAGGAGCCGATAATTCAATACACGCTCCATACGCTATATATAAAAACAAATATAAGTAATATAATATCTTATATTCTACCATATACCGTAAAAGGAGCACAGCGTATGCACACAGCAATAACTCAAAGTCTGGTGGATACGTGGTGCGAGCGCCGCTGGCCGCGCGCCAACCGGCAGTGAATATCCAACGTTTACCCAAACTTCTCAACCAGCTCACAGGGAATCGCTTCATGATACTTTGGGAAGATTATTGTACAATTATTTATTTACTTGTGTAAAAATTGATAGAGTTATATGCAAAAGACGCATCGTCTAGTAGAAATCATCATTTCTTTAAGGTCCCTAAATTGCCACTGTCAAACGCGTGAAGTTTTAATAGCCGCTCTCTTTATTTGGCGTAAATTTCTTAAAGATTTATTTCCTAAAATTCTTCTCCTGACAATGATAAACACACAAAACATTTCGAAATCGGTCCAGCCATTCACGCGTAATGCCGTGACCAACGGAAATAGGGATTCATTGTTGTATATAGAGATTCAAATGAATCGTCTTTTTGAATTTGAGAAAATCTACTGCAGCTATTTCTATCAGTTTTATCAATCCAAACTCGTTAACATTTTAGTACATGTTCCGTTATACTTTGTATTCTTACAAAGCTTCTTCTTTGTTTGTATATTATTATATTTTCGAACAAGATTGCATATATTTTGTTACTTATATCGATGTATCAAAGTTGTAAATGCACCGAATCCCAATGGAAATATCCAACGTACTATTTCTTGCTGAGTAAAACAACTATTTGATTAGTTCCTAAAACGTATTTGTCTGTGTATGTTTGAGTTCCTAATTCCTAGAAAGGTCTAGAGTACATAGACTTGTGGTGTGTGTTTAAAAATAAATATAGACCAATCAGTTTTATATAGATATTTTTTCTAAAAAACCTTTTCAGGTTAACCTATTTTTTAACCAAATGATTGTACTATTGTAGGACCGTTTTATTAAGTTAAGTTAAGTAGGTATTCTGTGGTTTAATTTTAACTTAAGCATAAAGATTTAAAAACACATTATTAGAACTTAACATTGTCTAAATGTAATCTTAAATCAGATACCATCTACTCTTCCTGTGTCAAAGCTAAAATAACAAATGTATTACCTAAAATTTTCTAAATCCAAAGGACGTTACCTAGAATCAACTACGGATTCTAGCTAAAATCCCTTCCATTCTAACCACAGAGTTTTGACTAATTCCATTCGGCAGGCTACAGTGACAGGAACACAGGTATATCGCCACAAACAGGCATTATGCAGAAGTGTACGCGGCTAATGTACATTGATCTCTGGAGGCACGTTGTGGATCGCATTATGCAATATGGATGAAAGTTGATTCACATTGTGGTATGAATCGACCAGACCTATACATGTGGTATAGATAATCTTGAGTAGAATATCTTTGTACATCTTTCATATTAAAA
Organism: Colias nastes; assembly: GCA_907164665.1. NCBI lineage: Eukaryota > Metazoa > Arthropoda > Insecta > Lepidoptera > Pieridae > Colias > Colias nastes. Next base: position 25,176 of record CAJQZM010036937.1, read on the forward strand.
AAAAAACTTTTGAAGGCAGTACACAATAGACTAATAATTTTCTTCTCGAACGTTTAAGAAAGTTTCTAATGGTTCACGACGAAACTTATCAAAGTATTAACAACTATGTGTAAGTTGGTGGTTGCCCCGCGACGGCGTTTGATGTATTTATAAGGCTTTTCCGAGCGAAATAATATACTAAGGTTTGTTTACACTATCGATTGCTAGACAAACAATCTTACTATCTATATCTGGCTACGCTCGTAAATTTTGCACGGAAAATAAAAGCACAATATGTACTAGAATCTATATTCTAGATGATTCTTTCTACCCAGCCGCCAAACAAGTTTCTCGTTGAAATAATTATTCTTCGTAGAAGTGTAAATTTTTATTCATTTCATGAGTTTTCTGCCATTTTATTCCAGGCAATGTCATAAAAGCTTGAAGCAAGCTTTCATCAGCAGACTTCATTCATGATATTCATTACACTACTTCAAATATATACAAAAAAAAATACCACCAACTGTCATTTAAATATTTGCCCAGTAATACAGGAACGAAACTTATATCTACAGTAGAAATTACAACAAACACTGTATCAAACTGGCTAGTTTGATACAGTGTAAACGCCTAATGTATAGCAGGTATATAGCTATATACCTGCTATACATTAGGCGTTTCTCATCTCAATTACCGTGCACTACTCTCGCCAATTACGTAATATTATTTAGTTGCTCCATTACAGCATGCGCCGTCAACTGACGTATTATTATGAGCTATACGAGCCACAGACTATTTCGACATTAACTCAATGACTCGACGCTCTGCGACATACGCAGTGCTTGGTTACCATGTGTTCGGTATTTGTGGGACGCATTTGTAGCCTTGCTCTACTAGAACTAGTAATAGTTATTAGTTTTCGATTATAATTTGTGGTTATACTGAAAACAAAGGTTTTCAATTATGAGGTTTCAACCGCCTGGTAATTCAATTTAACGTTTACAATGTGATACTTACGAATACTTACGTGTTTTAAAAAAGTATCCTTTCTCAATTTAACTATTAAGTCCTGAAATTATTTTTAATATACTTGAGCTCACGGTCCCAAAAACATCAGCTCTGCTTGACCAAAAGCATTAAGATGTCAATGTCATACCTTTGTCCCAGATACTGAGGTGATAATTGGTCGCCCTACTCATAACCATCGCAACACGAACAAAGGTTTAACAATAAGATTATTATCAAGCACTATCACAATGGCTCGTTGTAAGATAATACGCGTTTGTGAAAGAATAGGATCAGCTTACGTGTAAACAGTGCGTAATGAGATGTTATTATTAATACAACTCTTTTGTTTTCATTCTTTGTTTTATTTATCGTAGCAACTTTAATAAGATAAAAATATCCTTTTGATAATGTTATCGTGATTAATACGGTCTTGGATATCAAATTTATCGAACGTATTTACTAATTTATCGAATTTATCGAACTTACCGACATTACTCCGTTTCTATTGACAGTGTGCACGTAGCCTTCCTTGATAAATGATTAATCTAATACTGAAAGAATTTTTCGAATAATCTGATACATAGTTCCTGAGATTAGAGCGTTCAACAAAACAAACAAACTCTTCTTGTTTATAGTTTCTTTAGAGTCTCTTATTTCATCGTAATATTTCGTTACTTAATTTTATATTATATTTCTAACAATATTCACCCATTATTTACCGTTTCGTTCCGTTAACACACATTTTATTTTCAAGTCGTGTCTCTGACGAAATATTTCTTAAGATTTTTTGTAATTTTTGCAACGTTATTGTAAAACGCTACGTTATAGTAATATCGTATATTTCGATGTCCCTTTTTATGTTTGTATATCCCATATTTCATTTCGTAGGTAAAGTCATCTGTTACACAATATCGCACACGTTTTTGAGTGACATTTGTCATTTTGCCCGGTTTATCATTTTGTTTACAATTGTATATTGTGTTTCACTCGTAATTTTCGTACAGGTGATAATTTTATCTCGTATGATTTAGCTTATAGCTTTAGGTTTCACTAGCCAAGCATGTCCCATTATAAATGTTCCAAGTCTGTAAATTGATAAAGAAGGAATTCTGCTTCAAGTAAATAAATTTATTTTCTATATACTATAGCGTAAGATTTAAGAAGTTTTGATTTTAGAAGTGCTTTTAATCATAAAATTTACATTATACTATGTTTCCAGTGAATGATAATGAAGGCGAGAATTATAAAGTTAAATGAAACAAATTCGCTGCTATCGAATCTAGAGATAAGAAGACCTCTACGATAGTAAGAATGTAAACTTTATTAAGGACAGTTTAACTTAATTAATCTACTATTAAATCACATCATAAACGTAGACGGTGACGTGAAAAAAGAAACCAAAATGATTTAATGATTCTTTGAACCTTTCTTTCCGGAAATCCGCGATTTTCCCCTCAATTTCGCGTAACTCTAAAACACGCATGTAGGCCATTTGCAAACGGTTACGCCATTGCAATAAATTAATAACGCCAACAAAAGGCCATTCACGCCTGTTTTTATTGCCTGCTCGTGTGATTTTTTATTTTTAAATGAGCGTGTGCATATTTGACATTTGTTGAATCAGTTAAAAGCGAATTATTTTTACAGCTGTTTTTTGATTTTATTTCACTTTGTAAAAGTACACTTTACGGCTGAATTTATCTTTTTTTATTCTTCTTTAGTGTGTTAATAAAGGTTTAAAACATCTTTTCATAAAATAAAGGAACAATTCACAATAGGATGCAGCGCTGTTCTCACAATATAATAAAATGAAGGCATATTGTAAGGCTTCGTAATCGTTTGCATTCACAATACATTGTTCTTGTATCATTTGTAATGTACGTTATATTGTAAATTGAATAAAATCTTACGCTCCAGCAACTAACATAGCGGCAAGAAAAGTAATTTAACAAAGTTGGAAACTTTTGTTCGCCTTACGTCACGATTTAAATGCAAAATACACTGTATAACGTTTAAATCTAAGAGAAGTATTTGGGGCAACAGAAGTGTATTAAAACTGGACACCGATTTCGCACGAGTAGGTTATATTACAAATTTCGTCTGTTCAAATGTAGTTGTATCCTGCCGAGGTAGTGTTTTTACTTTCTTATCCTTTTATTATAAAAAAAATAGTTATTCTAAGCTTATAATCAGTTAATTGATAAATTAGTTCCTATCAATATTGCAAATTAAATTATTAAGTATTCAAGGCGTAGATTGTCATGGTGTAGGCGGTTTGCGTTGGCTGGATATTCCCACTTTATACTAGTGCTGTTACACTTATTGAAGGGTTATATAAATAAATTGTTAGAAACAAAAATATGATATTATAATTTCTTCTCAAGTGGCATTAGGAACTTGGCTTGCATTTTGATTAACATAATTTATAGGCATCACTACATTCTTATCTTCTTGGACGTTGCAGCTTCTTTATCTCGAAGCCACTATACTAAAAAAGTTAAATAAAACGAGATCCTTTGCCCGATTCCTTATAGACTACACGGACATTCTCAGACCGCAGTCTTGTCTTTTTGCTCAACCGCTTAAAGCAGAACATTTGTCCCTCAATAACGGGTAACACGCTGTCCCTGTATGGGTCCCCCGGGGCTACGGGGACCCACACTATCTTTGCATTAATGTGTAATGTTTTTCATTACATCCAATGGTTGTTTTGGGAGCCAGCGATGGTACTGTGATCTATTATTTATGATAAATTAGGTATTATTAAAGATTGCTACGTTTTCTGGAGCGTGATTTGTAGAGTATTTTAGTGTACATATATGGATAACTATAAAACTATATTTCACGTACCTAAATCTGGGTTTATTTCATTTTAACATTTAATATCATCTCTAACTATAATAGAAATGTTATGATTAAAGACAGCTACAAAAATGAATTTGATATCTAAAAAAGTATTTAATTTAAATATGAGAACTAAATATAACCTGATTTACTTATATAAAATTAAAACAAGTAAAGTCGTTCTGTTCGGCCGTATAGTTTCATTACAACCTGCTACGTATGGCCTACGTAAAGGCTACGTCAACAAAGCTGCTACGTCTGCGCGTAGCATCTTCGTAGGTTGTGAAATGAGATTTCCTATTTGCTTTTATTGAAACCTATAGCCTACTTCTGAGTACATAATTAGTTTATAGATTTTTTGAATTTTAAGAAGAATTTTACGGCTTATGATCGATTTTCTTTGTGTTAAAAGGGTTTCTTTAATAATGCTTTTAAGTTTCAACCATCGATTAAAAATTTATAAAATCTATTCATTCTAATACGAATTATATTATTAGATAGTTTAAAACATAAATAGTAATTAGCAGATACAGTATGCCCTTCACATAGTTCAGACTTTAAGTCGCACTTAGCTACCCTAAAGTAAATAAAAGTTCAGCTTTAAATTCGGTAGAAGAGGGTTGAATGAGGGTTGGCTCGGGTAAATTTGTGCGTTCTTGCCACAGATAATGTTTTCATCTAGATAGAGATCTAAAATCTAAATTTGTATTACAATGTCTGTGATGTTACTGTCGTGTTAACGAGCAATTAATATTAATTTCTGAGATGTTCTCATCATCAAAACTTATCAAAATTAGGTTTATTAAACTCAAAAGTTGATTAAATGAAAATAAGCTAGTACTTACTTCTTTACTACTTAGAGTGGCCGTCCAAATCTAATTTGGCGTCATACTTTTCTCGTTTGTGTATTACATATAAAAACAGCATAACTTCATGTTTAATTGCAGACCAGCCTGTAAAACTCTTATGTACTGTTATTTGCATTGACACGTGCAGTGTACGACACGTATCGTTAGATCGTTAAAATTTCATCACATTCAAAAACACAAAACACATCTATAAGTGAGTAGTCTACAAAATATGAAAATGTATCATTTATTTTATCTGGTTATATCTAGTCTGTAATCGTGGGTCAAAATAGAAGTAATTAAACCAAGTGCCGACCACACCGCAGTTTTGAGCCAAATCAGCAGACCTTACAAAATCTGTAACCGTGTTAGAAATTATACTTCATTTAGTTTCCAATAGATTTGCGTTATAAGCACTTGTTGGGTTAGTGGTTAGCATATCGAAAGAATGTAGGTTCAAACCATGGTTTAATCCGAATTAAATCAATATAAATAATATTAATGCACACATAAATGACAATCAATTAACCATAGAGAATAATATTTACTTTAAATAAAAATCTGGAATAAAACCCGAAAAAAAAAGTAAAAGCTGGTAATTAATATAGAGAAAGGCTGCTTGTACCCACTTATTTATATCATAGTCTTACAGTTTAATATAACGTAAAATAATCTATGAATACCTTACACAATATTTCGCTTATCTTCTCATAAAAACGCACATAAAGTACGAAACCAATATTAAATGATATACCCTTAAATTATTCACAAAGCGCTCTCACAAAACGCCATATTCAGTGTATTTTTTCAGTAAAAAGTACGCATATTGTACAAAACCGCGGTGCATATTTTGTTCACTTGATACATTGTTAAAAAATTCAATATTTAAGGCTGCAAAATTAAATTATCGTAATATTTTACATTACGCCGACCTCCGCCCGTGCTTTAAACATTTTCTTGTGAACTCTTTTTTAAAATATTGCTGTTGTTCGACTTCTGAATTACTCGTGAAATGTGATACCTGTGTATTCTGTTTAGTGCTTCTAAGTTTTCCCAGCAGAGTTTAGTTTATGAATGTTTAGAAACATGATATTTGAATTAATTTCATAGAAGCCGTATATGATTTAATATGCAACTCACCCTGTTGTTGATATAGAAATTATACAATAAATGTACCTACTACAAATGTTTGGGCGGATCGCTCAATCCTTATATAACAACAAATTTGAAAGAAATACTATCATAAATGACGTTGAAAAGTATCTCTAAATATAAACATATAAAAAATACTTCACATAAAATGAAATATACTTTTAGAAAATACTCTCCTTTATACACGTAACAAAAATATCATTGAAAGTACAATGACCGACTCGTGTTAGCGAGGAACGTAGCGCACGCTAAAAGATATTTGTAAACCACCATTTGCAATTGGACAAAAGATGAATGCGCCGTAATATTGCTTCGAAAAAGTAATCTGCGGAACGAATTACTGTGGCTTTGAACGTGATTCGAAACCTTGAACTATCTCTTGAATTAAACCCAGTATTAACGTTAGCTAGGTAGTCTAGATTGCCTGGCTTTAGATAGTCTGCTTGGTAATGATTTCATAACATCGAACCACCTGAATTAACATCAGCTGACAGTAAATTGAATTGAAATTAGTAATTTACTGTAAATAAGATTAATTGTCGAGAATTACCGCAAGTGATTACATTAATAGAATATTGTATGAGGAAATTTGAGCCTTGTAGAGCTTCCGATTTGCTACGAATTTGAAAACTATTTTTTGTAATTTAGTAAATTTTAACGCTACACTGTATAAATCTGATTGCTCGAATTCATTTTAAGTATTAGTAAAACTTATACTTTAAAAAACATTAAGCGAAATAAACTTTATTCTGCAAATATTTCGAAGCAAAAATTACCCCCAGTTTTTTAAAACACGTCTCTCCCTAAATAAAACTTTTCATATGTTTTTTAACGATTCTCCAATTATAAAAGTCTCTGTGTCAAATGCGCGGCAATACTGCACGAGTTTCTGCAAATATTTTATTAAAACAGCTTTGCTGTCGACAGACCTTGACTTATTTATGGACCCGGAGACTGCTGTGTTCTACACTTATTTGTTGACCCTCTAGCGCAATAGTTATGTATTTATTATTATTTAATTACTATATCATTACTATATTATGATAAACTATCATCAGAATTGTATAACGTCTATAAATATTTATTAAATACTGACACGCAAATTAAACAAATATAACAATATTACTCAATTCAAACAGTAATATATTTAAACGTATGTTCATACATATACACCCACATTTCGGCAGTTGCGTAAATTCCCAAAATTCTTTCACAGCCTGGTAGCGCAATAACTCGCGAGTCGCGAAAGTTCAAGCGAACATTACCGAAATTTTAATAAACCTTTGTAATGCAGCCTCGTATACATGTTTAATACCTCTGCATTGTGCGCCTTTGCCCGTTGCACCTGTATCACGTGTAGAATCAATTTCTATTACGTTGTTTGTATGCAAAATGTAATACATCTAGCTGTTCAGCATTTTCCTTAGACATATTGCTCTGTTGTGTTTTGCATGTAGAGCGTTGTATTATGGCCATATTGGTTTACATTTTAATGGTTCTAACGTCTATATCGTTACGGGGATTGTTTATTTAATACCTAGCTTATTCATATTAAGTTAATAAATACGCAAAAACATACAAAATCTACCTAGCTATTTACCCTATAGAGTTTTACAATTTAATATACATAAACATACATACTAATAAGTAAAAAGCAAAAAATATAAATACTAATTGCAAATGCATCTCACACAGTATAACGAAAGAAAATCAATGAAGATATTCAATTTTAAAAAAGGATTTTAAAATTGAATATCTTCAAACATCAGCCAACTACTTGAAATTCTAAGTACATACCTGCTTCTAGTTGAATTCAAGATATCTCCAACCTATTTCTTTGCACCTCTCAACCCTTCTGCTAATTCCAAATCCATCTTAGATACGATTAATCTCCATTAACTAATATTCTATTCAATTCTAAACATGGAAGGCATTGTTCAATTTCGGATATTCGTGGAATATTAATTATTTAAAGGGGTTGTAGGGCGCGGTAGGTTTTTAAATGAAGTAGCGGCGACTTAAATCGCTATGTATAAGAAGCCTAATCTAACCGCTGGTGGTTCTTGTTAGGTTATAAAACTGACGTTAAGAAATGTTGTATTTAATATAAGTACGTAAAGCACGATCGAATGTCGATTTGTGACGTTTTTTGTCAAAACGCTCAAGCAATTTTAATGAAATTTCGGATTTATATACATAGAATATAATATAAAAGGATAGGGTTTTTATCGTGATCTTTGATAAGGGTGAAGGAGGGAAATTTTATATTGGGAACATCTAATGCTTGAAGATTAACTGTAAATCCTAGTCAATCGTAAAACATAAAATATTGTAATGTTCTTCAAAGGTAAAATAAATCAGTATTTGATTTGTTGTTGTTTGCGTTCTATTTCTAGAAAGTTCCACATTGAAAAAATTGGTTATCGTGTGAGGTGTCAACACTTTCATTTGAAATTCTGTTCAATGTTGTAAATATTAAAAAGAGAGGCGTAATCAATAATGTTATATCATTATTATAGGCACTGTAGTGTATGTGAGTGAAAGAGAGGGAAGTATTATGTCATCTCTTGCGCACGTGCAACGGTGACACCGCTCACACAGCTCAGTTGGCTGCAGGCGGTCGGAGTGAGAGGACGTGTGCGTCTAAGAGCCGATAATAGGGAAGGACATACACTACAGGCACTACGATAAAATTTGAGTTGTTAATATAAAAATAAAATCATAAAAACATAATTTATTTGAACCGTGTAAAGTGTTGAAGAAAAATATAGTAAACTTCCATCAGATATTTTTAAACCACTAGAAAGAAAGAAAGAAAGAAAGAAAGAAAGAAACATTTATTTATCAAGGACAGCACAACACACACACACACACGAACATCGACATTAAAACAAAAACATAAAAGTTAAATAAGAAAACACCACAACAAGAAATAGTAACAACAAAAGAGGCAAACACTTAAATTAATAACATAAAAACATGAACAAAAAATAAAATAAAATGGTAACTAACTATGTTTATTAAGGTGTGTCATACGACCCTGACAAAAAGGAGACAGCTCAGCATATGCTGCAACGTTAGGGAACATTGGCAGCGCTGTTTTTCAGTGCCCCCTTTATAATTAACTTGGATTTTATAATAAGCTTGGAGTAACAGGACAGGACTACATAATATATACATAAATACATAAAAATAAATAAATGAGATATAATAAACTTATAAGTTATTATGATAGATCAAACGACGCGACGATATAACTCGACTAAACGGCTAATGTAAATACTTAATAAATACATAAATAACAAATATTTCAGGACAATTTACACGTAAATTTTAATTTACCACTAAATCTGGATTTGGTGAGCTAATAATATACTTTTAAATTTAGATTTAAAAGTATATAGTGTTCGTAGATTCCGTAACGGTGGTGGCAAATTGTTCCAGCATTTAGTGGCGTTATATTTAAAACTACCTTTAAAACAAGCGGAATGGTGTTTGGGTACAAGGAGTTTGTGTGCAGAATCCCTGGTATTATATTGGGTGTTTTGTTCACTCCTCCAAATAAGTTTTTCGAACAGATAGTGAGGCGATTCTGTCTTGACAACACCAAAGAGAAGGGACGCAAAGTGCAGTTGCCTGCGGTGCTCCATGTTTAGACATCGCGCATTGTTAAGATATGGCGTGATGTGTTCCCTCGGTGGGACATTCCAGCAGAACCGTGCACAAGCGTTCTGCACTCGCTGGATTACACGTTTTGTACGACCTAATAACCTGTGTCCATATATCACATCCATATAATTGAACTTTGATAGAACTAGACTATCACATAATATGAGTCTGAGACTGGGTTCAATATATTGTCTAATGCGATATAGAACCTTAAGTCTATAGAAACAATTAGCTGCTGTAGTGTTAATGTACTTCTCAAATCTCAGATTCTCATCAAAAACGATGCCAAGATTTCTGGCCTCCTCAACACACTGTAAAGGTACCCCATCTATGCATAAAAATACGGGCGGCAGCTTATTTTTTATTATTTTGACAGTAGAAGGGGTTCCGAGTATCATATATTTGGTCTTATTGGGGTTGACAACAAGAGAGTTATTTTCTGACCACATTCGTATTGAATCCAAGTCTGAATTCAACTTTTCTGCTGCAACTTGTGTCTCTTGTGGGCGAAATGAAATATATAGCTGCACATCATCTGCATAAATGTGGTACCGACAAAATTTTATTCGCGTCACTATGTCTGCACTGTACAGTATATATAAGAGGGGCCCCAAAATAGATCCTTGAGGCACTCCTCGTGTTACCGCTTTACATTCAGAGAGCATAATTCTTCCATCCTCCTCTGCAACGGAAACAGTCTGAGTTCGAGACGTTAGGTAGCTATTAAACCACTTTACGGTCAATGAGCTTAAACCGTAATAAGTGAGTTTAGATAGCAACAAAGGCACATTTATAGTTTCAAATGCACGCGTGTAGTCCAGCAATACCAGGAATGTACCCTTGCCCTCATCTTGAGCCGATAATATATCGTCTACTACGTCCGTTATGGCTGTTGCAGTACTTTTATTTTTCCTAAAACCAGACTGACGATCTGGTAGGATATTATTGGTCTCTAAGAACTTCATTAACTGCTTATACACTATTTTTTCAATAACCTTTGAAAGGCAAGGCAGTACACTTATTGGCCGAAGGTGCTTCAGGTCTTGTGGATTATTAGTTTTCGGTGCAGGACGAACGAGAGCGCTTTTCCATAAACCAGGGAAGATACCAGTGTTCAGAGATTCATTGATAATATGCGTTAGTATCGGTAA
>CAJQZM010036940.1:0-19850 GCA_907164665.1 Colias nastes
AAGTTTTATAATGTTTACCTTAACATTTAAGTAAGAAACATTAAAAAGTAAAAAAAAAACTTATTTACTCCAATACTCAATACTCAATAATTTATTTGCATCCGAAACTGAAACTAAACTAATCTTCATCGTAACTAACCATATCGATAACGGTTGTCGATAAGTGACGCACTGCGCGTATCCCTAGCCCAAAGTTGGTTTATTACTTTGGTTTAGATAGTAATGCAACATTTTAAAACCCTTTTTTTACAAATTAGAAGTTTTATATGCTTTGTCTTAACCTTTAAGTGTAAGAAGTAACAAATAATTCAAAAAACTGAAAAAAAAAATTTTTTTTTTAACCCTTATTTATTCCGAAACCGTATCAATTACGACATTTTACCAAAGAGTATTTCCTATTTGTATTTTGATGTACTATCGATTGGCACATGTTTCATCTCTTGCCGCCAAAATGAAGTTTTTTCAAAATTTCCAACTTTAGGTATACCAGTTAGGTTCCTTGCATTTTATCCATTAAGTAACAAAGGTTTTTAACTATACTTATTCTAATTCAACCAACTTTTACTAGCTACTCCGTATGTCTTTTGGGTAGACGGAGGCAAATAGGATTTTTCTTCCGACTATAACATTTGATATTTGGAAAATGTACTCCACATTTTCATACCTTCAGAGTCAGATTCTAGTGGTGCAGCACTAAACACTGTCTATTAGGTGGATGGTGCTGCTGACCGGGCCTTCAGTTCTGCTTTCCAGAATACCTTCACCCTTCTCGGTGCTACTACTACTGAAATAGCGGTACTCTTACACGTCGTTCAGGCCTCGAACTGACTAGGATTTCTCATATTATTGTTACAACCCTCGCTCGCTCTAACGAGAACAAATTATCGCTAAGGAATTCTGCTGCAGGACAATGGCAAGAGATTATTATGCATTATTATGTTCAGGAATATGGTGGGTTCTGAATACTATCGTCGTCTGAAGGTGTCTCCTTTCGATTAACTGCATTAAGGGTGCAGATCTGATCCCATTTTTGTTCCGTAGGAATGCTACGACTGTCTAAACGTTAAACTGGACAAAGAAAGTTGCCCTGAATATGGTCGGTTGTTCCAACATCCCTAATATAGCTAGCTTACCTTAGTTACCCCTTGATTGTAACTGCTACCAATGGAGGCACTGCTCGTGGGTTGTCCACAGTTGTGCGAGTGCAAAAATGAAGAACTGAACTCGTGGGGAGCTATGTCGAATGAATCTGTTTTAAGATTATGAAAGGACAGTTGGTTGTGGATGCGAAGACAGGACGTTACTTTAGTCATCTGTAACCACCACGAGAGGCAGCCACGGACAGTGTTATAGTAAGAACTAAACTAGCAAAGTTTAGTTGGCTTACCAGACTTTGTCATGTTTTAAATGCAGTATATCATCTGTATAGCATTGAATTTATGACCATTGATAAACTTAATTCAACCGCAACCACGAGAAGCAGGCACGGATATCGATATAGCAAGAACTAAACCAGAAAGGTTTAGTTCGCTTATCTGGTATCTTTGTAATGTTTCAAAAGCCGTATAGTCTGTATTGCATTTCAGAAAAGTCATCTGGCAGAGCTTTCTCGTGAAGGTTAGGGGTTCCAAGTAATATCTAATAATACGAGGCTTTTGTTTGGAAGGATTGACCTTCCGTTATTAATTATCCTCTATCCTAAGTAACTCAATAGTCAGAATTCACAGCACTCGTTGAGTACTTAAACGTTTTACGTTAATAGTTGCATATAAGTTTATTATATAATATAATAATCCTGGTGGGATGACAAGAAACTTGTCTAAGCAAATGATTATCCTAATCCCTCAGCGATTTATTGTTTGAGCCCTGAAGAAAAACTCATGGGTGCCATAATGAGGCCAAATGGGTTGATAAACGAGTCGAATAAATTGCCTACAAGACCGGGCAACTAAAGTAGGCCTATGAGAGGTCAACTATACATAACCAATCGTAATTTGTTACATTCAATCGCTTTGCGATTGTGAAAATTGGTCGGCTAGTGCCATGGAATTACGATACCAAATATACCGTTGACACAAGGCTTGGTGACAATCCTCGAAACCACCGCCACAAATCATCTGCGAGATGATATTTGATCCGACTCGCCTCCCTTTGTTGTGAATAGGCTCTGCATTGGTTAATACAATTTGTTCAAGTTCCAATTTCCATAATTGATAAACCAATGGTGGTTTCCTGATTAAATAGGCGTAAGCTAACCTTTTAGGATACAAAGTATTCATTTCATGCGCCCATTATTTAACGTCTCTTACCTATTTTATTGTATTTATAAGGTTATATTACTATACTTATATTGTATAGATGGCCCACTGTGAAATAGATTTCAAAACCTTTTTCTACCTACCTTCTAAGAGTGAAGATCCGTTACTGTCATCTCTAAAACTTTCGTGGGTCCTCGTTGACGAAAGCAAATATCTATGATCATTTTAATGATCAATCCTTTGTATATTTGCACCAACCGCAATCAAAGCCCCGCGAGGGCCGATATATATTTGCACCATTTCCCCGTGAGGGACGGTTGTAATCAAAGCCCCGCGAGGGCTGATATATATTTCCACCATTTCTCCTTGAGGGACGGTTGTAATCAAAGCCCCGCGAGGGCTGATATATATTTGCACCTATTTCCCTGCGAGCGACGGCTGCGCGAGGGATGTTTGTAATTTGAAATAAGTAGGGCCTGCCAAAAAATGCTTAATAGTCACCCTGCGAGGGTGGGTTTAACCTGGCTAACGAACCTAACCTGCGAGGAGTAGCGGTTAAACCTAGCGGCTACATTTATGTAATCTGCTTCGAGCAAGATTTAAGGTGCTAATATAAAATTAGAAGTTAATAATCATTTAAAATAATAATATAGCAATTAACAAGGTACTTTAACTTATTTTCCAATGCTAGCAACTGCAGCTGTCCAGGATGAAATAAGAATTGATTTGACAATGGTAATTAATTGTTATGTATATATAAAAAGAAGGCTTTAACTATTTAATAAAGTCAAAACTCAAATCATTTTCACAAAATTTTTAAAATGAACTTCGATTCATATTTATTTTAGTTCATACAATCGATGTCACATTCAGTTGCTTTATATCCGTTAACATTCCTTACGAACGCAGCCATACCATCGTAGGACGGTTTTATTGCACAAAATAATCTCCGCTCACCCGCAATTTTTTACTTTTTGTCAAGGTGTACAAGTTTATAATATTATTCTAAAAAGTTAGAATAAGTGAATAGTAAATCCTTTGAAATGTCTCTAAATTTAATTTCTAATTAAGGTATCTCGATAACTATACGATAACGTCCCTTTCCAAACTAGAGAATTTAAATGTAAAATTTTGGCACTTACTCGTTTTAACCAAAAAGTTGCATCATTTGAAACATAGGAAACGTAATATAAATAAAAGTAATTTTCAAACCAAAATTGCCGTGTGTAATACTTACCTATGTCTATTTTCGTATAAATACGGATCAGATTAATACTCATAAAAGGACACGTATAGACTACGGATACTTTTGAATGTGTGGTACGTTCATGCTACTGAACATGTGCATTGTGCGTATTCCATCATTATTCAGATGAGCGGCTAACTCCCGGACGATTTATAACAATCACGACCTGTTCGGACACGTCGTGATTCGTGCAATTACGCTAACATCAATTTGTTCCTGTTATAATACCTATATAATTTGTTCTTTGAGCTGACTCATCTCGTTCGATAATTTTTAGTAATAAACTATACTCCGAACCGTTCCTAGTGATAACGACAATGTAATAAAGTCGTAGCAATGGATTGCAATTTGCATGCCTGTTAAGCTTTGAGTTGGCTCATAGGATTAGCCTTGGATTTATCCATACCTACTATTAATAATATTCACTTGTAACCTTGTAATAAAAACACATTAAAAATGAAATAAAATAAAAATATCTATATAAAAGAGAGGGTATTTGATATATTTAGTCAATATCAAATAATCACAAAAGTAATATTAACGATACGAGTAAAGCCGAACGGTAAATCCGTTAAAATAGCTTTACTCACAGTATTAGAAATTCAAATATTCATTAGTATATATTGCATTATAAAATATTTCAAAAGAAAAGTTACTATTTCACGTAAAATGTAACGGTTGTATCGTTAATTTTAAATATCTTTATACATGCTATTAAGTATTTAAAGCATATTGAAAAATAAACTATTGCTGAAGGATTCACTAAAAGACCTCAGCATTTTAAATAAAGTCCAACGGATATACCGTTGATTTAAAAGATCTTTGCTCATTTTTAAGTAAAATATCATTACAATAGATGTAAAAATAACTCACTGTACCGATCCGACGGGATACACTTTTTCACACTTTTAGCACTTGCAATATGCAATACTTAATACTTAATAGCACCAAGGTTGTAGTCTTGTAGACAACCTTCTCGCGGCGGAAGCTAGACGCCAATGAAGAAGATCTAGCGCCTGCACATTATCGTGCGCCGGCCGCGCCACCTGGTGGGAGGTGTGCCGTGTGCGAGAGAGATAGCATATATACAACGAGAAAGAGAGGGAAAATAGGCGGAAAAAGCTAGGTACCTTCTCTATAAGTAAGCTTCAAATTACGGTCAAGTGTTTAATGGTAATTATTTTTGCAGAACACCAAGAGTGGTGGCTATTTATCACGAAAATGGCACGCCATTGGAGGCCGAACACATTGAAGAGGAGGACACATTTTTATCCGCTGACGCCCACACGATGTGCCTGATGAATTGAGGAATATGGTGATGGATGTTATAAATAGAAGGATGCAAGGTCGCGATAGGAACAGGCCTGAAAGAGGGACGGAAAGCGAGTCTGAAGATGGTGATGAGTTTTTTGATGCGGATGGATGTAGAGATTTTGAATGGACTTCTATGGAGTCATTTCAGGGGAAGGAGGAAACGTTTTTACCTGCAGTTACTGGTTCGACTCAGGAATATAATTCGGCCTATGATGCTTTTCGTTCCTATTGGGACGATGACATTTTAGGTCTGATTGTGTCTGAGACGAACCAGTACTCTTCTAAAATCGCGTCTTCCTCTTTCCAATCTGAATGGTACGCTACCAACATCCACGAAATTTTGTGCCTTTTTTCTTTCTGGATGATGCTGGGCATCATAAAAATGCCAACCATCACCAGTTGTTTTTCAACTCACCCACTGTTAATGACGAAATATCGAAAAAATCGAAAAAAAATCAGCTTATAATTGAACAAAGAGTACACAAATTAAAATCACAAGCATTTTTTAAACTTCTACGAGAACATTTTCGTTGGACTGCCAGAAAATCCTGGTCCTGCCAAAAGTGCCTGATCAAAGCAGTTACTTAGAGAATATTATGATATTATTATCCCGGCATCATAGTATGTCGATAGGAATACAAGTTATCGTTTTTAAGTTTCCAATAGTATCTAGAGATAATTATGACTTTTGTAGTGTATCCATAGTTCCCAATAAACACGCCCAAGCCCTTATACCATCCTTTCCTTTCATAACAACTAACAGTTGTCGTTCGTGTACATAGAGGCAGAATGCCCGAAGTTAAAGAACTGGTATCTCTGTGGTAAAGCGATTGTTTATCAGATTCGTACCAAATCGGATTGCATCCAAGAACTAATCATCAACCAAATCCTTCAGAAATCCTACTACAGTAAATCTGTTACGGGAGGCCATGGAAAAACTCGATGATCAGCACTACGTTGTATCTTTCCCTCAGCAAACTAAAGTACATCTTACTTGTAACAATAGGAGCCTTATATCACTTCAAGGAAGCTATCTCATCACGGTTCCTATTGGATGTAGGACTGTTGATAAAATATCGATATATCGAAATATCGATATTTATCACTAATATTTTTTGGACGATATATCGATAGTTCGATATTGAAATATCGATATCGATGGTCGATATTTTTTTAAAGTAAATTTTTATTTTTCTTTTTTTTTCGTAACTTATTTAACTACAAAATCATCGTAAACGTAATCTACCGTATTTAATTAATGAAAATTAAGTTAGCCGACATTCAATAATTTTTGATTTTTTATTTATTAATTAAAAATTAGAATTAAAAGACTATTTTTAAAAAATTCCAGGTATATTTTTAAAATTTTCTACTCGTGAGAATTTTTTAAAAATTATTTTTAATAAAATAAATTATAAAAATTTTCAAATATTGTTTGTTGTCGCTATCAGCGTTCACAGCTTAGCATAGTTGCAGTTCATCTTTACCTCTCCAAGTAGATTAGTCTATTGGTTGCAGTACACATGGGGCCAACGTGTTGGGCCAATGGGTTGGGCCAACGTGTAGAGAGCTACTTGGCGGTATGTTGGCTTCATTAGCCTAGTTGGCGCCAATATTGGCAGGCCAACCGAATGTTGTCGGTTTTTTGTGCACACTTCAAAGGATCTTGGCGCGCTCCGCAAACAGCGTTCACACGTTGGTGTCTTGTTCAGTTTATTGTTACTCATCAGCGGAGACAGTATCGTTGCGCGTCAATGAAATTTACGTTTCCATGTTCCGATAGCGATGGCGGCGCCGATGTGGACAAGCAATGAGGTTTTACAATTCGTAGAATTGTATCGACATGAAGGAATAATTTGGAATCCACGGCATGAACTACACAAAAATAAAAACCATATGACTCAATAAATTAGATGTTTTATTTTCTATTTAAGTATTATATTATTCTAGATGTTTTTCATAACTCACTTTCATTCATTTGCGATAAAAAAATGAATATATTAAAAAATGAGTAAAATAGTATGAAACAGTTACTTGTTCTTAAAAATTAAATAACAATATACAATGAGCATGATTTTGATCAAAATGTGCTTTATTACATAAATAATATTATCAAATATCACCAATCAATACATCCGTCCGTAATCTTTAAAGTTTCGTTTTATTGGTAGTTAAAATTAAATTAAATGTAAAATGTACACATTTTAAACATTTGAAAAAATCTAAACATATTTTTAAATAATGTTTTATTTATACAGAAATAAAAAAAAGGAAAATAGAGATTGGAAAATGGTATCATCGCAGACGGCAGAGTACACTCAAGAGTTATTGGTGCACATGTACGTAATAATTAAACGCACTGTACGTAATAAATAAATTGCCGCGGCTGCAAGAACTTCTACGGACTACGTCCA
The DNA here is from genome assembly GCA_907164665.1 of Colias nastes. Taxonomy (NCBI): domain Eukaryota; kingdom Metazoa; phylum Arthropoda; class Insecta; order Lepidoptera; family Pieridae; genus Colias; species Colias nastes. Next base: position 7,233 of record CAJQZM010036940.1, read on the forward strand.
TCTTTGAAGCGCCAATGCAGAATGATCAGTACGCCAATGTGTGAACAGGAATCTTGATATCCTTCATTTTTTCCCAACACGTTGGCCCAACGCCTTGGCCCCATGTGTACTGCCGCTATATGACCTGTGTCTGTGGTTACTGGTTAATATGGAGCGAAGTTAAAAAGAGAGGTTAGGAAAAATTACTGTTTTGTTGTAATGTAGCGGTTGAAGCAAGTGTTTATTCATATTAATTTATTAAAATTAAATATCTATTTACATACAAATAGTTCAGTGCTGAAAAATGTCTTCTTCGGCCAATAGGGAATATGCATAAAATTTGAAATGGCCTAAAATATTTTTTTCTCGAATACTTATTATCGTCATAATATTATAATGTAAAGGATTTTTTTTTATTTACTTATTATTTAAACCCCTAAAATAATATTCAAAAAGTGCAAAATAAGGCAGCGAAATTCAAACTTCCAAAACGCGCCACCATTGGTCGAACGAAATGTGACGTCATCTGACACGACATTGTATTCATCAGCGTCGAAACTCGTACTGTTTTCCAAGTTTTTGTGAAGAAAATAAATAATTTAAACCTATATATTATTGTGCTGATTGTAGTGAAGATTAGTTAAGATTTGTAGTGAATCTAGGACGATGACTGAAGCTGGTTTCGTCAAAGCACAATCGGACAATCTACCGAAAATAGATGCTTTTATGATGACAGCATATTTTGCATCAAATCCCGATTTTACGAGCGCAGAGATCAGAGGAGTGAAAGCTGCAAGGTAATTATTATGTTTCATAATACATTTTAGACCATAATATAGATTTTTATTCATAAATGCACTCAGCAGTTTACATATACCAAAACATAACCTATACATATCCAGTTATCATTAAAATTACTCTGAAACTCTTAGTTTACGTGTATAAATAATTTTTATTATTGAAGTTCACCCTTGTATAATAACTTTGACTTTGTGTGTATCTGAGATAAATATAATATAATGATTTAATGTTTATAAATTGATACCCTGCTTTACGTGGACTGTTTTGTTTGAGTGTTTATAAGTACTTGTCTATTTCAGGTCTACACGAGAATCTTATGGTGATTCAGCAGTTGGATATGTCCAAGTAAAACGAGATGGCGACATATGTATTGTTAAGGCTCGGATTACACCTGAACATACTGTGCGACAAAAATGTTATGCAGTTATGTGCACTTGCAATGAAACAGAAGAAACTATTCTCTCTGTTCAATGTGAAGATTGTGCTGCACATTTAGGTAATTATTTTTACTTGTTTAGGTTCAGTGACCTGCACTTAGGAACTTGATTTTTTCTATAACTTTTTTGTTTTCTCATTTCTTTTGTTTTAGGTGGATGTAAGCATGCTATAGCTTTTTTAGCATGGCTACATCGGCGTAGTGAAGATCCATCAACAACTAGCATTGAGTGTTATTGGAAAAAATCGAAATTATCGTCAATTGGTACTAGTAAGAAATTTATAAAAGCCAAAGAAATGTATGATACACCTAAACATGAGCTTGTGCCAACATCTTCGAATACTGAAAGCTTTCTCACAATAGTAAAAAATAATTGCACTTTGGTTGGTGATACTAAGAATCATTTGATGAAGTTTTATAGAGCGCCAAGCACTGTGGAAAAATTATCAATACACCATCTTATGTCTACAAGCAAAGCTACAAACCCTCTTGATTTTATAGAACATTGCAAACTATTAATGACTGCAGATGCATGCAAAGGAGCTGCAATAGCTACTTTGGAACAAAATGACTGCCCATTGTGGCATGAGTTGAGGTATGGAAGGATCACAGCCTCAAAAGCTTATGATGCTGCACATTGCAATACTCTTGATGGAACGTTAACGGAGACCATTTTGGGAGCACGTAAATTGAGGGACACAGAGGCTATGAAAAGGGGTAGATTGTTGGAAAGTCAGGTTTTAAAGGAAGTAGAAAAAAATCGTAAAATAAAAATAAGTAAATGTGGATTAAAATTAAATAGTACACATCCTATTATGGGTGCTTCTCCAGATGGTGAAAATAGTGTGTATAGTATAGAAATAAAATGCCCAACATCAGAAAAAGCAATGGAACGATATGTCAGTTCAAGAAATAATGTGACTGCCAAATATATGGCACAAGTGCAACTGCAGATGCATTTTTCTAATAAAGCAAAGGCACTGTTTTGTGTTGCTGATAAAGATTTTGAAAAAACAAAAAAAATATCAATCTTAGAAGTCAACTACGACCAGCAACTGTGTGAAAATTTGTTAGAAAAATGCAACATTTTTTGGAATAAAGCCATCTTTCCTAAACTAAATATGTATGACTAGATAGATTTTTTTTTTGTTTATTGTAGGGGTACTGCATTTGATTTCTGTCTAATTCTGTTAATCTGTTTTTTTTTATGCTATGAAAATAAAACAAATGTAAATATATTATATTCATTTTTTTATTAAAACATCCTGCATATTTACCAATCCACAAGCTACTATTATTACATCATCTATGATAGGAATTAAATTACAGTCTACACAAGCATGAGGCAGTAACATATGAAACTCTCTTAACCTATTTATTACCCGTTCAACATGTATTCTTAATGCTGCTATACGTTTTGATAGTTTCACTTCATTTTTAGTACTGGGGGTAGACTTTGATACAGAAGGTGGTCGTATAAGGGTACATCTTTTAGCTTCTAGCAAACATGATAAGTCTTTAAAACCTCTGTCAGCCATCACTGCTTTATTAGGAGGTAAAGCCTGTAAGTAACTACTATCTTGTACATCAGTACAAGATAGTAGTTACTTACAGGCTTTACCTTTGTAGGAGGTAAAGCCTGTAAGTAACTACTATCTTGTACATAACATCAGTAGCCCTACCACCATATCCATCAGAGATAAAATTGATCAAGCCATCAGGTGTACATGAAATTAAATACTTTAAGGTGTTACATTTTTTATACTGTGACCAAGTAAGTGATTGATGAACGGCATTTGATGGTTTTTCAATCTGAATTTCTAGGCAATCAATAATGGAAACAACATTCCCATACCTACTCCTAAAAGATATGGGTAAATTATTGTAAGTATCTGATGATGCTGGCCACGCAATCAAGTCCTTAAGTTTTGCTGCTATAAGAGAAATACTTCTAGAAAATATTCTACAAATAGTACTTTGTGAACATCCAAATTGTAGTGCCAAGATGCTAAAGGACTCATTTAATTTAATTTTCTTGAGGGTTATTAATATGTGTTTACTAGGAAGCGCAATATTATCACTTAAAAGTTTTATTAAATGATATGATTGTTTAGGTAATCCTAACAACATTTTTGGCTCTTTTTCAATAGCAGTTAGCATGAAACTACACATTTCATATTTAAACTGTTTCTCCTTCTCTGAATCACTTAGAACTTCGCTCGACTCAGATTGATAACTTGGTTCATAATCAGTAGAGCTCGTAGAAAAACAAGATGATATAGAAATAGTATCCGCTGTGTTTTCAGTAAACAATTTTCTTTTTAAAACAGATAGTTTTACTGGTGAAGTTCCTACATTTTGTGTTACTAAAGGAAATGGTGACAGTGCTACATTTTGTTTTTTAGTAGGTATATTTACATTGACACCTTTACTTCTAAAGTTCGGTTTAATATTAACTTGCACAGCTTTGTCACAGTGCAATTTCTTCTCAATATGAGAAGTGGAAAGCTCTACCTGAAGATCATCACATCCAATACGAGAAGTACTGCATCCTGGTTGATCACAGATATTTGTGTGGGAAGTACTTGGACTCACTTCATGATCACTTCTTTGTGAAGGTTCGCTGACACTACTTTTGATAGCTATCTCTGATGAAAGGGCTTCATTGACCAGTCTCAATCTTTGCATTTTAACTACAGCCTTTCTCTCCTTTGGTAATGGCATCCTCCGTTTTTGACACAAAAATATATGCGGCAAAACTCCTTTCTTCAACCGTAGAGTACGTTTTTCTCCTTGCTCTTTCATTAATTTGTATTCAATATAATTTTCTGTATCTTCCTTAACCTGGAATAAAACAATAACCATAAAAATTTCGTAAAAGCACAACAAGAATAGTTTTTATAGAAAGTTAGTTTTTATAACTGAGTACTGAACTTTTCTTAAAGGTTAGGTTAATTTTAAACTAACTTTTTACTAATTCACAATAAGCTGTATATATAAATAAAGGTACACTTACGTTAAAATGATCTTCACAACAATATAAACACGATTTAGGAGATATATTATCCCTTCTCATCACCTTACACCACTGTTTTCGTATTTTCGCATCACTTGAAATACGAAAAAACACTTTGTCGGGTGTTTTTCGAGTAGTAGGTATTTGTGCACTCCGGTACTATACAATACTTATAAGATAATTGTTTTACTTCTTCCATGGTTTTAAAGTTATTAAAACTGTAAATATTACGAAGTAACTGAAAAGTCCACAGTAAACACTGAGGTAAACACCCACTGGACGTGTCATGTGACGTCACGCAAAGCGCGCGTAAAATGGCGACGTTTGAACTGCTTAAATTTTTTAAAAGTTTTAAATTTCATTTTTAAAAATATCTAGAGTATTTTGAAGCCCATTAATATTTTTTTCTACGTTATAAAATAGTAAACTATTAATTTAAGACAAAAAAGAAAAACATGAATATTCCCTATTCTTCCATTGTATGGACGTATTTAAAAAAAGTTGATACAAGAAATGTTTCCTGCAACTTATGCGGAAAAAATTATAAAAGCAGCGGAAATACAACCAATTGCTCACTTAAAAACAAAACATTATCATGCATATGCCCAACTAACTATAAAAAAGACAAATATTAAGACAACCACGATTAATAAAGCAGACGAAAACATACAGACGTTGTTACCATTATCGAGACCACATACTGGACTCACTGAGAGTAATAGCTTCTCTGACAACCAAGAGGGTCGAGTTAATCAGGTAATTAGTGTAAATTAACAATCATGTTCTCTAAAGTCTAAAATCTCTAAATTTATGTATAACCACCAAGAGGAGGATACTCAAAGCTTAGATAATATTTCGGTCTATTCAAGATCACCGACATTAAAACAACAAATTGTTTTGCAATTGTTTGAAAAAAATGCAAGTTATGATGGTAATATATTTGAATTTGTTATTGTAAATATACATTTTATACTTGAACTTTTTTATTAATATTTTTTTTAAATTTAAGATGGAGGCGAGCGCCATATTGCAATTACCCAAAGTTTAGTCTAGATGATTATTAAGGATAATTTACCCCTTTCTTGTGTTGAAAAAGAGGGGCTACAACAATTAAAACATTCTACTCATACTCTTCTACCAATACATGAACCCAGACTCCTCCAATCATGCACACACATAAAGACATGACATACACACACACACCCACACTCACACACTCAAACACTCACTAACACACCCACAGACACAACTTTTACATTATATATTTTTTTTAACTTTATTCTCTGCTTAAATTACTTCAATATATTTCTCAACTGTAACATGGATGGACATCGGTACCCGTAATACAGACTATAGTCTAGTACGGGACCATCGTTTTTGTATATTTTGTAATTGTGGTTGTGAAATAAAGATATTTTTATTTTTATTTATTTAAATTTGTTCGTACAGCATGTCCTCGGTATAAATTACCATCAAGAGTAAATATGTTAGATCTCTCTATAGTTTCGAATCCTAAAGATCCTATACCTAATATGCTTTTAAAATTTAATGCTTATTACAAACAATTGTTTATTTTTAGGTGACTGATTTAATCGAACAAAGATATTATTTAACTGCCCTGCTAAGCGCAAAAGCGGTATCTCAAAAAAAATCGTAAAATTGATTTTTATGCCATCGGATAGCTTTAAAAAATACGCATCTACTGGACTAAGCCATTTAGCACTATCTTGTTCAAAACGTATGAAAAACCCTTAAGAAAGATTTTTCTATCTCAGTTTTACCATATATCACTAAGGGTGTTAGAGGTATATTAATATTACGTAGGCAACCAGCCGCAAATTTAAATATCGCTAAAATTCTTAAATAAATACACAACTTTTGCTTAGCCGATAAGCGGTAAGTAGGATGAGTAAAATCAGTAATGAGTTACCGCTATAATGCTTAGTATTTTAATGCTTGCATAATACGCAAATTGTTTTGAATTAGTGAGATACGGTTGCAATAGCAAAATTAAATTAGCCCTTATGGTTTTACTGGATAAGATCGAATTTCTAATACATTTTACAGTGATTTATCCCTGCCCTTGGCAAATTCGTTCGCAAATTCGTGTCATAACTTGTTTGTTTTTGTTGTGAAGAGGTCATGATATTTGTGCAAAATTAAGAAAAAAACTGTAAATTAAGGTGCTTAATGGGGTAACTTCATACATTGACATTCAGGTAAGTCCTATTAAATATTATTTTAGCATTTTGTAACCATAATCATTGCAAAATTAGAAATTTTGTGTTAAACTTTCTTGCGGTTGGCGTGCGCGCCCTCGTACGCATTCGTACTTAGCAAAATTGACCTTGATCTACCAGAACATAAAGTACATTATTTTTAATCATATTTTCCCAGCCATACGGTTATTGTTGTTCCGATGATAATAAGTTGATTTGCACTTTACATTACGTAAGTGCAATATTTTAATTTATTTCCCAAATATATAATTTGTATTATGTTTGTTAAAGATAACTAAACGTTTTTGATGAATAAAATAATTCAGTTATACTTATTAAATATTGTTACAGATAAACCATGTCGCAAAGAAATACGAAAATGATGATGCTTTTAGCACAAAAAAATAAGGCGTTGAGGGAAAAGTTTAAGGAATCCAAACAATTACAACGTAATATTAAAACGATCGATCCCGACTTTTTTCCTACTAGTGATTCAGATGATGATCCCGCATTTTCAAGATTCATCAGTGCTGATCAATTACTAGCTCCGATTCTTCCTTCCTCAAATGGTTTCGACTTTGAAGATTCACATTTTTTATCGGGTCCGTGTACATCAAACGTTGATTATTTCGCTATGCATCAGGATGATCAAAACACAGAAATCGGGAATAACAACAAATCCCCTAACTCGTTGATCACATTGACAACTGTGCCAATTATTGAACATAATGATTTAAGTGACATATCATCGCCAGGCTTTTGTTTTAATACACACAACATACACAATGTTTTTAATTGCGGTAATCCAGAACCTTTGATCACAGATACTATTGAAGATCAACAAAGATCCTGTATTTTTCAAGATGATACAGAAAAAATATTGATAACTGCTTCCGATAATACTATTTGCACTTCTGAATCTCTTAGGAATAATTCAAATGTGATAAGTGTTCAATACGAAAAATCTGTTGAGAATTCATCTCAAGGACACGAAGTGACACCAAATGATAATCTTAGGGACACCGAGAATCTGACACAAAACGAGATAGCTGATGGAAATACACATAATCTTACAACTTATACTAAGGCCGGTACAATTAGGAAAAGAAAAAAACACGACCAACCTCTCAAAGTCAGAAATGAAGTGAAAAAAAGTGAGATTAGAGAGAAACATAACGTTAAACCACCCTGTCCTGCTTCATGCAAAAAGCAGTGTATCCAAAATATATCGGAAGAGCAGCGAAAAATTATAAATGAGAGCTTCTGGAGTTTGAATGACAAAGAGAGGAAGGCTTATATGCTGCATCACACCTCAGCTAAATCTGTGAAACAAAGAACAGTAACAAGATTTGAACCAGAGGAGTACAGAAAAAAAGTAAGCTACAGTTATTCACTTAAGGACGTGCTCGGTACAAAGTATGGAGTATGTAAAACCTTCTTTTTGACAACTTTGGGCTACAAATCATCTAATGACAAACCTTTACATACGGCTTTGGCCAATTCTAACGACACGGTTGCACCACCAGTAGACAAAAGACTGGGAGCTACTCCTCACAATAAAATTGAATCTACTCCTATTAAGGAACATATAATGAGCTTTGAGCCGAGTATATCTCATTACAGGCGTGAACACGCTCCCAATCGCTTATACTTACCCAGTGATTTGACAATCAGTGCGATGCATAAAGACTTTTTAGAAAAAAATCCGTCTTGCAAAGTATCTTACGATAAATATCGAGAAGTAGTCGCAGAATTAAATATTTCTTTTGTAAAGCTTGGCCACGAAGAGTGTGAGGACTGTGAAGAGTTCCGTTTACACGATGATACACATACCAAAGAAAACCTTAAAGAAGACTGTTTAGGTTGCACGAAGTGGAAAAGTCATAACAAACGGGCATACATGTCCAGAGAGCAGTATAAATTAGACAGTGAGCTAAATGAAACTGATACTGTTGTATATTCTGCTGATTTACAAAAAGTTATCATGCTGCCCAGGATAGACATGTTCAAAACTGCTATTTTTACTCATAGGATAGTGGTTTACAACGAAAGTTTCGTGCCAACTGGTCAAGGCCGAAAAGATTTGAGTGTTTTTCCTGTACTATGGTATGAAGGGTTGTTTGGACGTTCCAAAGCCGAAATTATAAGTGCATACTATCAATTTTTTATTTTTCATCGGGATAAAAAAAATATCATACTATGGGTTGATAATTGTTCCTCCCAGAACAAAAACTGGACGTTTTTTTTCTTTCTTAATTTATATTATAAATTCTAAGGATATCAACGCCGACAAGATTGTCATCAAATATTTTGAATCCGGCCACACCTTTATGTCAGCTGATAGTTTCCATCATAGGGTAGAGCTGTCCATAAAACGCATGAAAAACAAAATTTATGATTTCGCAGATTTTTCTCAGGCAGTTAGCACTGCAGGAAAAAATGTAAAAATTAAAGAGATGAACATGCAAGACTTTTATGACTGGGATGATTATACCACACAATATGCACTGTCTCGAATTAAACCGCGTCCATATGTCAGCGAAATGGTTGAAGTTGAAGTTAAAAGAGGCAGTTTTGATATCACCTACAAAACAGGATTCGATCAAAATGCAATTACTGCTAGCATTATAGGAAAAAAAATTTTAAAAAGTCATGTCTTGCCTCCACCAAAAAAGAAAACTGCTCCGGAAGGAATTTCAAGAAACAAAAAAGAAAATATTTTGAAATCTTTTCAAAATATAATACCACAAAATAGAATGTCCTTTTGGAGAGAACTCCCTACTTTTGACTACTAAAATTCCTTCCAAAAACCGTTTGTTTTTAAATATTTTTTTATGTAATTTCAAATTTTAATAATAAAAAAACGTTATATATATACTTTAATTGTTTTTTTTTTCAAATAATACATATTTTATTCGATAGAAAATACATTCCTTTTTGTATACACACATGTTTGAGAAGAGCTAACGAAAAAGCGGTATCTCAATTTTAATTCTATAGTTTACTAAGCGGTGTAACCGTATCTCATGAATAAAGTACATTATTATACATTTTTGATAATTTAACTAATGTGATAACAAATACACCCTATATAATATATAAATAATATTTAACAAATAAAAAAAACTATACATAAAGTATATATATAACTATTTTTACATAACTTCAATTATCTCAAAACTCGCTTTCTTTGAGTTACCGCTTTTGCGCTTAGCAGGGCAAATAGTACAACAAAAGCTATACTAGTTAATCATTTACAAGAAACAAGGTAGGTACCTTACCATGAGTAGTGACATAGTTACAATAACAAAGTCCACGAGAAGTTTTCTAATCGTTACAATTCACTTCCTGAATGTTGCTGATGCGAGTCTCAACTGCTGTTGTCTTACTGCCCATTACATGACAGAGGTAAAATATCTTTGAATCTGTCTTTTCGAGTTTTTTTTAGGTACAGTAGCACCTCGTTAAGTCGAACCTCGATAAGTCAAAAACCTCCAAATCTTCCTTCCCTTCAAACCCGAAAACCTCCGTTACTTGAAATCTTGACCCTCTGTTAGTCGAAATTATCACCAAGTCCCTTCAAGCCATTTTGGTACATATTTTCACTCTATAACTCGAAAAATTAAGTTTGACCTCTGTATCTCGAACATAGCAACGTTTTATTTTACAACCTTTATAACTTGATCATTTGGAATTTATTACCTCTATTGTTCGAACAAAAATAAGTTACCGACTTTAACAACTTGCCGACAGTGCAAGTACACTATTGTTTCTTAGAAAAAATTTTAGGAGTATACGATAATAAATTTATCCATCAGAAGAAAAAGAATTTTCTGCTCTTTATAGATTAGACAATGCTAGAGAACAACCAAATTATCTAAAGAAAAAAAAATACTGACTTTTTTTAATGCCATATTTTTTATTTTAAACTGATTTGAAATAATGTTGATTTGTAATAAATAAAAACATGTTTGTCACCTCTGCAAGTTGAATTTTAATGTACTTTACCTTTCTAACTCAAAATTTATAAGAATAAACCTCAAACTCTTTATGTCGAATCAAAATCCGCCTAAGTCGAAATCCTCCATAAGTTGAAAACTCTATAACTCGAATTTTTTGGCGTCTCCCTTGATGTTCGACTTATAGAGGTGCTACTGTATTAAGATATATTACATCAAGTATGTTTACTGTTACCGTACTGTTACTTTTCAGGGACATACAGGAGAATATATTAAAGATTGTTTTGAAAATATAATGAGCGAGTTTTCTACTGATAAATCGCAAATTGTAAATTTCTCAACCGACAGTGGTAGCAACATGGTTGCTGCTGTAAACTTAACTGCACACACTGCACTAACTTTTTGTTCCAGAGGCAATCATATAGCTTGCACAAGTTCCAAAACCTCTTAAAGCCATTCATAATTGTAACCACCGACGGATACATTTTAGACGTAAAAGGACCCTACGCTGCAACTAAAACTGATGCACAAATAATGAGCGATTTGATGACTGATGAAGAAAACCCTCTTCATATATTATCACAGGCCAATGATGTTTTCATTTTAGACCGCGGGTTTAGGGACAGTTTGGGCCATATAGAATCATGTGGTTACGAATACCACGTCCCTCCGACGAAGAACCAGGGCGAGTCGCAGCTCACAACTTCACAAGCAAATAATTCCCGACTAGTAACGATATGCCGATGGGTAGTGGAAGTGGTTAACGGGCGATTCAAAAGGGATTTTAAACTGTTGCGCCAAAAATATTTTAATAATACAATGCCTAATGTGTTTCTGGAATTTAAGATTGCAGCAGCAATAACCAATCACTTCCACACGCCTATTGCAGATAGTCCATACGCAGAAGCTTTTTTACAAAAAATACAAACCCTAAACGTGTTGTATAATTATGTTGAAGAAAAACGTTTAAATAACAGAAGAGCTCAATTCCAGAGATTGGAAGCCAATGATGTGCAAGGTTTTCCATTATTGACTGAGCAAGAGGTGATGTTACTGTCGTTGGGAACCTATCAGTTGAAACTCGCAAGGTCCTATTGCAGCGAGCACTTAAACAACGGCTTATATCTAATAGAAATATATAGAGAAGCTTTATTGGAGGACTTGAATGAATACGGGATTCACGAAGATACGTGGCTTTTACGTGCACGTATACAGTCCCGACACGTGAGAGCAAAACAATACTTTTGTTATATATTGTTAAATATGAACGGAAGTATACTCGATCATTACTGTACGTGTTTGACAGGACGCCGCACGGTAGGATCTTGTGCGCATATAATAATATCAATTGTATGGTATTTAGGATATGCTAGACACGAAGGGTTTACTAAACCAGCATTGTTTTTAAATAGCATTTTTATAGATGACGCTATTTAAAAACAATGTTGGTTTAAAAAAATATGAATTGTATGTAGGGTCGATTGTTGAACAGTGAACCGACCAGATACACTGAACCACCGCCATATTGGCAAAATTGCGACGTTGCCTCTGTGACCGAGCTTGTTAATACATGCCTCGTGGGCGCCCTTTCCCTCTCCCGTAGTGAGCCGGCGACCGCGGCTTGAGCGTGACGTGTGACAGCGGCTTGTTTGTTTCTCGCCAAGTATCTCGATTTTTGTATATTTTGTTATTAATGATAGGAACAAAAGCAGTATGGTGTCAAAATGGTTGTAGTTTTAGCCGTTTTATGAGCATATTGCGTTGTGACAATTCAGTGTATAAGCTATTTTTTAATTTTTTATTTGTTGAATAGTGTGTGTATTGAACAGTGAACCACGTCTGCATAGTTCTCAGTGAACCAGTGGTTCACTGTTCCTTAATAGTGCCATGTTGAAAATCAATCATATATTTGTTTATTCTAGGATGCCAAGACGAAAAAAAAAATAGGGAACGGAAAATAGGAAAACACACAAAAGAGGACATGATGTCAGCTTTACAAATTGTACAAAATGGTAATTCTATTAGGACGGCGGCAAAAACCTGTAAAATTCCGTACCCTACATTGCGCCGTTACGTGAAAAATAAAAGTGAACATGGTGATAATATATCACTTGTACCTAGGTATGATATTAATAAAGTGTTTACTGAAGAACATGAGCAAATACAGGGTGGGCCGTTAATAAGTGCACTTTTTGTTTCGCTCTAACT
>CAJQZM010036941.1:0-23372 GCA_907164665.1 Colias nastes
AGTAGCAACGCTCCGTTCCGCACGATTTTGTTGCGGCAACATGCTCCCGGCCTTGGAACGTGCTGGTTCCAACGAACTGTCGACCACGAAGCGAAGAATCAGCTATCTGGTGAAGGAAGCGGACAAATTTTAGTGAACGCCCGACGCACGATGCCGTCTGCAGTACGAATGTCGGCCACTCGTGCTACTCCATCCTTCCCCGGATATGTCGCGTGGATGCGCCCCAAGCTCCACTTCAACGGCGGCAATCGGTCGTCCTTAATGAGAACGAGCGTGTTCTCCTTGAGATCCCCCTTGTGCTGGTGCCATCTGGTTCGCGTTTGCATCTCGGAGACATACTCTTTGGACCAACGATTCCAAAAGTGCTGGCGTATTTGTTCCACCCTCTGGAACCTCGGGAGACGAAGCTCAGGCACGTCGTCTAGATGCTCAGCCGTTACAGGTGCAGTCAGCGGACGACCAACCAGGAAATGTGCAGGGCTAAGTGGAAGGAAATCATTGGGATCTGTGGAAAGATGGGTCAAAGGACGGGAGTTCAGGACAGCTTCAACCTGGGTCAATACTGTGCTAAACTCCTCGAACGTTAAATGTGCGTTACCTACTACACGTTTGAGATGGTGCTTGCAGCTTTTTACTCCAGCTTCCCACAATCCCCCGAAATGACTAGCGTAAAAAGGTATCATTTTAAAATTAATATTTTGCGAAGTTGCATATGCTTTAATTTCATCAGAACAGGTAGCTAAAAATTTTTTGAACTCATTCATGAGACCGACAAAATTCTTCCCATTGTCAGAAAAGATAGTCACGGGTTTACCTCGCCGCGATATAAAACGTTTCAGAGCTAAGAGATATGATTCCGACGATAGATCGCTAACAAGTTCCAAGTGAACCGCGCGTGTAACAAAACATATAAATAAGCATATGTACGATTTTTGTAACTTAGCACCTCTGCCTTTACGATTCAACGTGAACACTGGGCCAGCGTAGTCGACACCACAACGTATAAACGGATAACCTGGGTCCAGACGCTCCTGCGGTAGATTCCCCATAATAGGCGCGACTGTAGTCGGTTGCAGTCGTGCGCAGCGCATGCATGAATGTACCACCTTCCTAGCGAGGTTTCTGCCGCCGACCGGCCACCACATCTCTCTGAGCGTAAACAGTAAAAGCTGTGGCCCGGCGTGGAGTAAACGTTCATGCTCGAACCGAAAAAGCAAAAGTGAAAAATGATGATTAGCTGCGATTAAAATAGGAAATTTTTTATTAAAACTAAAATTTGGCGAATTTTGAATACGCCCACCTACACGAATTAAATTATTATTTGCGTCAAAGAATACATTTAATTTAGAAATTTGATTATAGCCTGATATATTCGTTATATTTTTATTATTTTTAAGCGCATAATAAATATCAGGAAACGATTCCTGTTGACTCAACTTTGCTAACGTTAATTCAGCACGATTTAATTCCTCAACTGATAATAGACCTGTCCACTTATTAGTTTTATTTCGCGCGTTATTAATAAAACGTAATACATAAGCAGCTGCGCGTTTAAGTCTATTATATTGTGAAAATCGAGAAAAAATAATTGAATTATCGTTTAAATTATTACTTATGTGACAACAAATATTTGTAGATTTAATTTCCGGTAAATCTGTATTAATTAATTTGGAATGTTTTAAATCGGGCAACTCAAAATGTATATTATGTAAAAATAACGGACCCTCCCACCATAAAGATGAGGAGCTAAGCGCTTCTAGACCTTGCCCGCGTGAGACTAAATCGGCTGGATTATCCTTGCCTGCGACGTGACGCCATGGATGTTCCTTGGTCAGCTCGTGAATCTCTGCCGTCCTATTTTGAACATAAGGTTTTAATAAATTAATAGGCATACCTAACCAACCTAAAACGATAGTTGAATCTGTCCAAAATACAATTTTATCAAAGTTTGAACGCAGTGATCCAATAAGCTTATTACATAATCGTGCACCTAACAACGCACCACACAACTCTAATCTAGGTATAGTTGTAGATTTAGTCGGCGCGATCTTACCCTTCGAACATATCAAGCGCACTGTGACATCAGCTGTTGCATTGATCGTACGAGCGTATGCGCAAGCTCCGTACGCGACCTGTGAAGCATCGGTAAATATATGTAGTTCGGTTCGCACTGGATCAATGCACATAACGTGACGCGGTATTCGTAAACTACTAAGAAAAGATAATCCATTTATAAATTTATCCCATATTTGTGAAATTTCGTTGGGAACCGATTCATCCCACGTCAATTTTAACAACCAACATCTTTGTAATAAATGCTTTGCGATAGTAATAAACGGACTTAATAATCCTAGCGGGTCGTATATTTGTGAAGCACACGATAAAATAATACGTTTTGTCACTACTTCACTCTTTTGTATAATTTGCGTGAAATAATAAATGTAATCATCGAGACTATTCCATCCGATACCTAAAGTTTTATTGTTACAAGTTTTATTAACTAAACATAGATCGTGCGTTTGCGATTCATTAACGCTAGGCGTTATTAAATTTAAATTATGACTAAAAATCCATTTTCGTAATTTAATACATGCTGAATCTAAAAGACTACTAGTTTCTTTACAAATATTTTCTAATTCGGATATAGAATTCGATGAAACTATGAGATCGTCAACGTAAAAACAATTATTAATAGTATCGGCTACATACGGAATATTCGAGTGTTTGGCTAATTCCTTTAAACATCTACAACTTAGATACGGTGCGGATGCCGTTCCGTACGTCACGGTGTTGAGTCGGTACACCCTCAGCGGCTCTGAGGGATCATCCCGCCACAAGATCAGCTGCAGGTCACGCTGATCTTCAGCAATATTCAATTGCCTGTAAAATTTTTCAATGTCAGCGCATGCAACATACCTATTCTCGCGAAAACGTAATAAAATAGAAATTAAGTCACCTTGAATAGCAGGTCCAATCATTTGTATGTCGTTTAATGATACGCCGGAACTAGACTTCATACTCGCATCAAAAACTACGCGTAATTTAGTTGTGGTGGCGTGCTCCCTAAACACACCATGATGCGGTAGGAAATAGTGCGGATTCCCATACGTATTGACGAGACTCATATGACCTAAATTAATATATTCCTGTATAAAATCAGAATACATCTTTTTATAATTAGTATTTTGCTGAAGACGTTTCTCTAACGCGTAAAAACGACGTTCAGCTTGTGCGCGTGTATTACCTAATAACTCAGGTGATTGTTTCAACGGAATTGAAACACAGAAACGACCATCGGAAAGTCGACGTGTTGTGCGAATAAAATGTTCCTCACAAGCAGTATCTTCGCTCGATAATTGCTGTAATTTATTGCTAGGCGCGGATAGTTCTTCTAATTCCCAGAAATTCCTAACTAACTTATCGAGTGAATCATCTTCCGTGGATAATGTCGAATAATTACAATTAATATGTGTCGAATTTTTATTATTAGCATACGGAAAAGATTTAATTGCACCTGACACTATCCAACCTAATTTAGTGTTTTGAAGGAAAGGACCACTTTTAAGGCGCATTTTTCCTTCGATTATTAATTCCCAAAATAAATCAGCACCGATCAGTAAATCAATAGGTTGACTTTCGTAAAAACTGGGATCAGCTAACAATAAATTGTGAGGAATATTAAATTGATTGAAATTAAATGTAGTTGTAGGCAATTTTGATGTGATTTGGGGCAAAATCAAACATTGAAAACGGGCAGTGAAGCTCCCGTCGCGCGATTTAATTTCAATGTTACAAGATTGCGAACATTGCGTAATAGAATTACCTACACCGTGAATATGTTGAGTGGACTGTAATATTCGTAAATTTAATTTATTAGCTAAAGATTGCGTAATAAAAGATCGTTCGCTTCCGCTATCTAAAACTGCGCGTGCGCAATAATACTCACCCGATTCATTATATACTTCAACTATCGCCGTAGACAATATGACAATCTGTTGCGAAGAATTGTCATCCTTTGTATGCATAACGGTTTGTGCGTGATTAATACATTGAAGTTGCATGTGTGCGTTATCTGATGTAACGGGATGCGTATTAGTAAGCGAGGGGTGCTCGTACGTAGTTAACGTCACTGTATTTTGCTTAATTGGTGATAATTTAATTGCATCACAAAGTAAACTATTGTGCTTTTGTTCACACTTTCTACACGGACCAAAAAGACAAGTACCAACCGAATGACCTGGACGCATACAATTAATGCATAAGTTTTTATCCTTTATGAAATTAAACCTATGTTGCGGGGATAAGTCGAGAAACTTCTGGCATGAATATAGCTGATGCTTTTCGTTACATAGCAAACATGACTTGTAATGGCTGCGCGACTTATTGGATTGTGATTTAGATGAGTGTTTGTTATCCGAAACTATGTTGCAATGAATTTTGGATGATGAATTTTTATTTTGGTAAGTAGAAAATTTATTTGAATTATTTGAAATACTAGGTTTACTGTGATTTACGGAAAGTGTAGTTAATAAATCGGCTTTTTCTTTAATAAATTCCAATAAATCATGTAGCTTAATAGTTTTGTCCTTATGTATTTTATAAAAGGTGTTCTTAAATTGTTCCCACTCGCGTTCAGTGGTGGGATCTAACTTTGATACCACGATATAAATAATTAATGTGTCCCAATATTCAGTGGGTTCCCCTAAAATTTTAAGAATACGTAAATTTTTCAAAACTGTATCGATTAAATTGTGCAATTGACAAGCTGATTCTCTGGAGACATTTTGTAGGGAAAATATTGCTTTAATGTGACTTTGCACTATCAATCGCGTGTTATTAAAGCGGTTTAATAAAAGCTCCCATGCAACCAGATAATTATTGGATGAGAATTCAACGTTTTCTATTACGATTTTAGCGTCACCTTTTAAACTCGCCTTTAAATAGTGAAATTTTTGAATTGGTGGTATTGATTTCGAATCATGAATTAAAGACGAAAACGTGTCGCGAAATTCTACCCAGTGTTCATGTGAACCGTCAAAGCTAGGTACAGAAATAGTCGGTAATTTTACTGAATCGTTACTAAAATTGTTACAGGTCGTATGGTCGTGCGCTAAGGAACAGTCAATGGATTTATTAACAGATCTATCCTCGGAACTATCTGGGTTTACCATGCAGTCCAGCATCGCCAGGACAACATAATATTCCCTCTCAAACTCGACGCGTGATTCTATGAGTTTATCCGTTTCTGACTCCGGGACAAGATCTTCGATTTTACTTTGTACTTGATTGAAATCGTTCATTAAACTTTGCGCACCTGGTATACGTAGTTTTAGTTCTGCCCTCTGATGCGTGTCAAGGTCAACATTTTCAAACGAAGAAACGTATTTTTTAAAATTAGTTAATCTACATTTAATTAAACCCCTTTTTTTCCTCAATTCCTTAAGCTCCTTTTGTTCAGATAGCGACATAATGACTGAAGTAAAAAGCTACAAGTACTTACGTGCCACGTGAAGCAGATTCTTCGGTTGCGTAAAAGCACGTGAGGAGGCAAGCAACACCAAAAGCTCTGGAATATACAAAGCACAGTATCATTCAGATGAAGCTTTACAGGGTTGGATAAATTAGCTGGCCGTCTTACCAAACTGCACTGTAATTTTGCGACTTCTTCGCCGATTGCGTCTCCAAAATCCAGGATCCGGGGTCGAAGGTCCAGAAATGTTTATGTTTCAATGGATTTAGGGTGGCAAGAAAGTCGAAAATAAATTTGCGCGTTTAAAATTTATTACTCAAAATTACAGAGTGCGTTTGGTACAATTAATTTTAGCGAAGGAGTTAACTGCTCGACGGCTGCGTGGCGAATCGAAGTGGTAGCGGACAATGGTAGGTCATCCGCGGCCAATCGCACGGCGCGGGGACGTGACGCCGCGATGACGTAGTAGCAACGCTCCGTTCCGCACGATTTTGTTGCGGCAACACAACGCTTAATAATAATCAAAGTCTATTTTATAAGTATTATTTTGTAGGGCCCTTATAAAAAGCGAAATCGTCTACAATTATTACGTCACAATACAAATGCATCTGTCATTCATAACATGTCATAAATAATTGGTACATTGCATTCATTTCAAACAATGGCCACTATAATGACCCTAAAATGGTTATTTAGTACTGTAAAATTATTCAATAAGTCAAATTTGGTAATGCTGCGCAAGAGTTGGCGCCGACATTAATCTGTGACTGTTATGCATATGCTAGAATATGAGGATAAGCCTTATATAATTAAAAAAAAAATACCTATGTTACCTATAATACGAATTTTTATTCATGATAAAAGTAAAAGTAAATAAAAATTCGTATATTCGTAAAAACTTAATATGTATAAGTTTTATTAAAATAACAATAAAAACGTATCCTTAATTATTATTCCAGGATTTAATCTAGCAATGATTTTTTTTTCTCTGTCTGTAGTTTTATAATAAAAGTAAGATGTTTTTAAATGAAACATAGAAGTCACCCTAATGTTTCAATAATAACTCATCAAATAGCGATATCAAATAATGACAAAATACGATATAATATCTATGTATAAAAGAGATTGTTACTTAACGAAAAGGCGAGTATTTGTAGAGCTTTCTCTTTTGTTTATGATTTTTCTGTATTTTTACATCAATATTACAAATAAATAATTAATACATAGGTAGTTTCATTCAATAATTTTTCTATGACACGTCTTTTAAGTAATTAATGATTGCTTTTTTTAATTCTATTTCTGTATGTGTTATTCATCGTAATAAAATACTATTATTTAAAATTGTATTACGTTCATCAAAGCCTTAATCAGTTCAGCTAAATGGTAACACGACATTCATTGAATGGGCGGTACAAAGTTCGCCGGGTCAGCTAGTAATTAATAAACAACATCATCTAGCAATATTAAATACATTTCTCTTAACATTCTTTTTTTAAAATAACAATATCGAGAAATATATTTATAAAGACCATTCCACCTATGCCTTACCTTGTGTAAACAACGCGAACCTTTAGAATTTAGATTCTGCGTAGGAGTCTAGATGTAGGTCGAAATAGTACTACGCTTGTGTAATTCGCTTAAATGAATAATATACAACTCTTCCTTTACATAAAAAACAAGGTCGACGGGTTTTATTAATAGTTTTAAAACGATTTTCCCTTTGATTATAAGTTGTGAAAGCTTTTTATGATTTGTATTTGTATGACAAATTGTATATTCAAGAATGATAATTAAAAGAAAGTTTAGTACACGTATCTTTAATTAATTTAGTATATGTTACGTGTTAAGAGCTTCAGAATTATATAATTAAATAAATTTAATAATTTATCTTCATTATTGCAACTACAATGCTTAATGCAACGACGACATATTAAGTTTTATGCCTATTAAAAGCTGAGGTTTAGGTAAAGTATTGTGGTAGATGGTAGATAATGGTCGATTTAAAACCATAATGAAAAACTAGCTTTAGATTCTGGTTTTGTTCGCGTGGTACGTTGTTTGCACGTAACATTGTTTGGTAAAAAATTGAGTTTTAACAAAATATTTCATGGTTGCCTGGAAGAGATTGCTACTAAGCAATATGGACGCCTATTGTACACTTTCCATGCTTGTTTCGTTTCGATTCCTGGTAAATTAATGTACAATTAAATACAATAAATAAATAAACAGACCAAACTTCTCCTTTGCTTAGCTTTTAGCAAAGAACTAACGAATAAATTCTACGAGATAAGGAAGCGTAAAGCCAAACGAGATAATCTATCTATATTCTAAAAGATCTGCCTACGCAACTATTGAGTTTATATTGATAAATGTTCTTCAAATAATGGTTTACAATAACTATTATGTGCGGAACAATATTAATGAAGTTCTTAAAATAGAACAGAGAAAAGACTTTCTTATTACAATAATTTATATCTTTGCTAGGATTTTGTGTTCGTCGAAATTCAACCATCTTCTAATACGTTATTCATTCTAATTTATTTATTTAATAGAAATACCAACGTTTGTTTACATTGTTTCATTAATAATTATTAATTACAGACTAATTGTATTCTTTTAAGGGCCGATTTTTCAATGCTTGGATAAAACTTATTCGTCGAATAATGTATAAAACTACCATTTTAAAAACGTATTCTAATTGTCCGTATTTGACAGTTTACGTGACATTTTAATATTATCGTGTAATACTTTATTGGACGGATAAGTTTTATCCGAGCATTGAAAAATCGGCCCTTAATGTGACAAACAATAATTATAGGTATTCACAACATGCAAATATAAATTACACAAACTGACAATTTTAATTGTATACTCTACAGCGAGAAGAGAAAAAACAACATTAAATTATAAAGAGAACAAAGGAAAGTCAAATGTATATAATAGAAATGATCATGATTAAACTTACATTATTTTTTATTTAATTTTTGAAGTGAAAACTTCTTTAGCGGCGCGGGCGTTGAGCACTTTTTCTGTAATGGGTATAACATCTTAAACTCGCGTCAGGACACGTGACCTGATCGAAAAAGCGTAAGACGTAATATCAAACATGCTCAACGTTAATAATCAAGTTTTCACTTCTGCCGGCACCCGTCTTTTTTTTTCTGCGAATCTATACTATTTAATATTATAAAGCTGAAGAGTGTTTGTTTGAACGTGCTAATCGTCCGATTTGAAAAATTCATTCGGTGCGATTTTTATTGGTATGTAGTTTACAAACATTATACACATCAAATTGAAATAATAACTGTTGTAATAGCTGCAAAATCCGTCTTTCTCGCATGGTACAATTAGGTTACTACGTTTATCTATAGTATGTATTATATTAACACATCGAAATAAAATCAAACGATTTGAAAGAACTCGAATCATCTTCATAGTGCAAATGACACACATCTTCGAGTTTTAGTTTTAACAAGAATAAAGTAAAATGTTCTAAGACCATTCAATAAAAGCTGAAACCAAGTTAAAAACAATGTTATATTGAAGTGCGAACGAAGGTATTTTATCATTTAACCTTTCGAATTGAACAAAAAGTTTGTCCTGAAGTTTTGTTATCGATTCTACTCACAACCCAATGCTGTTCTTTTGTTGGATGTAAAGTTTTGGATGCTGGATGTGGCCTAGTTTGGAAGAAATGTGAACACGGTACATGGAAGTATTTCTAATACATTTCATAGCAGTGTTGATTCATACAGCGTATAGTAGAAGTACAATAATTGAATTGTATAGTATTCGCTGATGTTTTTAAAAGTTCAAAACAATTGATTCGATTTGAGAATATTTTATGATAAAGTATGTAACTTAATATCATAAAATCATTTTATTTTTAATAATTTTATAGGCAAACTCACATTGTTTGCAATCCCTAAAAACTTGGTGAAATATTTTTTATCACAAATTTACTATCGAGTCGTCTTTTTTTACACCATGTAACATTAATAATAGTAATTACATTTAAAGCGACTCTAAAAATCTTCTATTGTGTTGGTTTAATAAAATTATTTTCTAAGAAATATATTTACATACATACTTTTAGATGTATAACATACTTTTCTGGTGATCTACTAAATTTTAAACTTTATTCATGGGTAATGTAATAATGATCAATCTAGTATTAAAACATCTATGACATCAATTCCTCCAAACCAAAAAGTTCGTTGTGAACTCCAATTAATTATATCGTATAATGAGTAAGTTCACTCTCTCTTGTACGTGATTTGAGTCGGTTTCTTTGTACGAATAAATTATTACTTCTCTCTGACTTGCCTTTCTTAATTAGCGAAATGGTTAGGTAAATTGACTAGTTTTTATCGGTTTTATGCGATAGATTTTATACACGGCCTCCTTTGTACAGTGGTTAACACGTGAGCGTTGAACTGAGGGCGAGGTTCGATTCCCGGTGTAGATGAACAAAAATGTATCGGTCTGGCAGGACACAGAAGGCTCATACCCGTGGCCCCGTCGTTGATGCGGCTTGACGGAACACAGTGGGGTTTTGGTCGGTAGGAATCCGACATAACCCACGGCCTCTTCCCCGGAGGCCGTGGGTATCTATGCAAGATTTCCCCACTAAAAAAAAAAAAAAAAAAATGACACAGAAGGCTGATCACCTACTTGTCCCTAAAGAAAATCGATCAGTGAAACAGATGTATGCATAATGCACACCTTACCCCACAAGGGTGTTACTTTTGTTTTATGCAATGAGTTATAGTCAAGACGTCATGAAATTAAAAAGTGAAGCAGAAATATTAGTTTAATAGCATTTGATTCAAAGGTAACATCATCAACATTTTACTAAGCAAATCAACTGAGTGTGGCTTCTAAACATTGTGCGTGAGGCTCTACCTAATATCGAAGCCAATCCTCTTTAGATCTAAGCTTCAGTGATAACTTTTTAAATATTGTACGAATGAGGCGATTAAGATTGTAGAAAGCGATATAAAAGGTAACCTATAGTTCAATTTTGTATTTGAAAAAGTCTTTCAAACATTTAAATCAGAAATTATATTGGTTAGTTAATTGTTGTCGTTTATTTTAGCAAAAAGAAATAAAGAATTTGAATAAAGATGATGAAAGTTATCACATTTCTTATATGTAGTTGAATGTAAATGCCCAGTTTTCTATACACAACTTTAACTGAAAACCTGGCTTAAAACACAGCTTACCTTGACGTAAAAGCAGATTATTTTTTGCATGAACTAATCTAGCGTATGACCATGAACCGCTTTGTGAATGTAGATGTAGCCTAAAAGCTCAGATAAGTTCTTTGGCCGTGAAGTAGTAATTATGCACTACTTAGATCATTGATAACTGTAGACTACGTTCTAGGTCATAGTATTTATTTCCGAAATTATCAGAACTTGAATCTGGAGTTTTTGGATGAAAAGTAAACAAATTCGTTGAAAGAAACTCAGGTTTAAATATTTGTAACATTGTGAGAGCAGTTTCACCTAGGAATAGGTATTTTGTTTTTGTTCTGTAGAATATACTGATTTCCATAGGTACGATATTTTCTTCGTCGATTGGAGTAGTGCTAATATCGAAAGTTTGTTAGGATGGATGGATGTTTGTTACTCTTTCACGCAAATACTACTGAACCGGTTACAATGAAATTTGGTATGTAGGTAGCTGAAGACCCAGAATTAGACATAGGCTAGTTTTTATCCCGGAAATACGGGTTTTTCTATGAAAACGCGGACGAAGCCACGGGCGGAAGTCTAGTTATGTACTTATGTATGTAAAGATAAATTGAAAAAAAAAATCCCTTTTGTAAACTAAAGCTTGTATTACAAATCAGTCGTGCGTAAAATGAAATACGACGACATTCTAATAACAACCATATAGAAGATATTAAAACATTACACCAATTATAATTGATACGGCCGCAATTACACCGTCTGTCTTGTAAAATCACATAACCGTCTGTCCTCAATTACACCGTTATACACGTCATAATGTCATTGAAGCACGCGAGATACATTCATAAGGGGGAATTCACACTGAATAGATTTAATTTTATCTTTGTTAGGTGTAAAATGTTCTTAATCGTTAAGATTGGTAGAGATTATTCAGCTTGAAAGTGAAGGTTTGGTATTATGGTAAGTAGTAACTTTAATTTTCACAGAACATCTATCTCCTTAAATAATAATTATATGAATGTTGATAATTATTAAGACAATATTATCAGGTTTAAATATAATATTAAGTTTTAATACAAGATTTGCTTTGTTGTAAATAATATAGTAAACGTAGATAAAAATACTTCGTTAGTGTCATAGTTACATAACATGGTTTCATTTTTATAAATTATTGACTGGTTCGGTTTTGCTTGATTTTTATTGTGGCAAGCTATTGTGTTTTCTTAGCTTAAGTGTATAAGTACTTAATATATTGTACGTAGGTAATAATTATATGATCTTGGAAAATATATTATCCCACCCTCTCCCCTTCACCATACATGTCTCAAGCTGTAAATCGAAATAAAAAGCTTTCAGGACATGTATAATTTAATCGAAACAACACATCACTATACACTCCTCTGTTCAATGTAAACGCTCCTTAACTATTATAGCAAGGTGAGGCAAAATAGCGCCCTTTCATAGCCAACATATTAGTGTTTGTTATTTATACCTTTGACTTTATAAAGTGAAGTAATATGGGGTAAACTATTGCTTATTACTTGTCATCGGAAAAGGGGAGAAATTGAATTAAAGTTTGGTGGTGTACGCAGGTTTTATATATTTTTGTGTGCATGTGTGAAATCCCATGTCCCCTAGTGGGGTAAGGGGCAGATGCATTATAGATCTGTTTCACTGATCGATTTTCTTTAGGGACAAGTAGGTGATCAGCCTTCTGTGTCCTGCCAGACCGAGACATTTTTTTTTTTCTTCGTCTCCACCGGGAAATATTTATATCTTTTTAATGTACATTTATTACATGAATAAATGTACTGCACAGCAAGGCTATCAAAAAAACGTCTGTATGACTGTAACTCAAACTCTACCTACTAAACGAATTATGAAGATTAATATAAGATATATATTAGCCAGGGCCAGCGGCTATTCGCTCACAAAAAGCACTATCACTTTCCTAACGAGATCATCACATTAAAAGATTTAGCACAACTTATGAACCTATATAAAAAATGAACATCAATTTATTATGGCTCTGAGAAAACGATCTATTGTGTATTATGATGACTTGCTTTGATACTCCCACGGGTGTAAGCAGAGCGCAAATCGGACCCATTTTTCAAAGGAATTTTTGTAACACTGCTGCACGAATGTTGGATGTGGCTTTGGCAATATGGGTTAATATTTGTTTTTGTCTTTTGTAACATGTTTATGGTTCTGATGCCGATAGCTCAGTATATGAAAAATGTAAAATTTATGGATAGTTTTACAATCCTGGATGTGTTCTTTTAAAGTAATCTGTTCTGTCTAATTAAGTTAAGGACAAAAAGGGTATGTAATAATGAATTAAATTTCATGGCGTAAAATATTAAATATCTGTGAAACAAACACGCTCACCAATATACGAAAAAGTCTTCGATAAGAAATAAGTTTTGAATAATTTTAACTAGGTACTCTCCTTTCATACAGTATCAAAATAATATTCATTATAATGCCATATCAATACAGCTCTCATTTTTTAATATATTTTTTTAAGTATATAAGCAAATACATATTATTAAGCATACTAAACAACTTATATAAATTAAGCATAGGTACTAAATTCACACAGAAATTAACTTAAAAACGAATCGTTAATTACCAACTCCATTATTCTTACTACAAAGTAATGTTTTGTATGCAGTTACCTCTAACCTTGCATTGTTTTACCGTTCCTCCCACGTGTTCTAACTGTCGATCAAGTAACATTATATTCCTTTGAGAATCGCTTTTTGTTTGATAATAATTGTACGTAATAAAATACTAGAGCAAAAGAGTGAACGTTACGCTTGAGATTTTTAAGGAAATCTGTTCCTAAATTTGCATTTTTAGAGACAAGAAAGTTGTACTAAAACGTAACTATTATTAATAATTATTCTGTGCTAAAACTTATAGTGTGAATTATTTGCTAGTAATATTTCCTATTAAAATAAGTCAAAACGCGGAAAATTAGCATTTAATTTTCTTTAAGAAAAAGGAAATTTGCTTTTCATATTTTTAATTTAATGAAGGGTAGGTATAAAGAAATAGATGCAGAAATATTTCTTTACTAGCCGTTCATCCCGGCTCCGCCCGGGTTGACCGGGGATAGAAACATCATAAAATATAGCCTATCGTCTTAGGGTGTAGGATTCTAATGGAAAAATATTCTTTTTAAATCGGTGAAGTAGTTTCGGACCCTATTAAATTCAAACAAACAAACAAGCAAGTCTTTCCTCTTTATAATATTAGAGTAGGTCATATAAACGAATGTTTCAATCGATTTCTATCAATAATGGCTTCTACAACGGTCAAAACTGCAGGCTTAAGTTAGTTTAGTTATAAAAGCTCTATACAGAATAGACACAATAACCTCGATGAAAAGATTACATACAACTACGATACAGTTAATAAAATCGTGATCTCCGATACTCATCTTGTAAATTATATCTTTCTATATCTCCGTATTCCACCGCTAGAAAGGAGAAGTGATAATTTCTGTAGTGGGTGTAGATAAGTGAATAAAATCGCTTATTAGATTTCAATTTGACGTTTCCTGTTCGTATGGTATTTAGGTTTAAACCTTTTTTGTGTATCACTACATAGTACCTATGAAACAAAGTCGCTTCTTCTGTCCCTATGCCCCTATGTTTCTCTCTCCCAATGTATGCTTTAATCTTTAAAACTACGCAACGGATTTTATTGCGGTTTTTTTTTTATATATAGAGTGATTCAAGAGGATGTTTTTAAGCTATTGCATAGCTTCTATCGCGGGCCTTGAGCGCGGGGACCGAATCCAGAAATTCCGTAACGAAAAAAACCTCACGCTCCCCACTCCGACGGGCTCGGAGGTGTGGCTTGAAGGCATGCTATACAATAGCTTTACCGCGGCAGTCCCCGAGTGTCACACGTCTTTTAGTATTTTAACATAATATAATTTATTAAGTTTCAGACAAGCGGGCGAAGCCGCGAAATAAAGCTCGTCTATATTATAATAGTATATCGTATGAGTTTTAGAATGTTCCCTAAACATATCGCAGTCATAATATGGGTATCGTTGTTGT
This sequence comes from Colias nastes, assembly GCA_907164665.1. Classification (NCBI taxonomy): domain Eukaryota; kingdom Metazoa; phylum Arthropoda; class Insecta; order Lepidoptera; family Pieridae; genus Colias; species Colias nastes. The sequence goes on from CAJQZM010036941.1 coordinate 14,745, forward strand.
ATTACAATGCAGATTTGTCGAATGTATTTTTCATAGAGATAAGGGGAACGTAGGTAAGTGTATGGTTTGAATATCTGTCTGTGTATAAGACTTATTATTCACTCATATAAAGAGAAGACAAAATATAGGATAGGTAAAGAGAGAAAATATAATAATGTTACATACAACTATGCAGCTTTTTTAACTGTTAAACAGTTAACATTTTTAAGTCAATATTTTTGGTAATTGACTTGAATTCTTGCAAATTAAAAATGTATATTACTGCCAAATAATTACTTATTGTTCTACAAGTAATTATTCAGAAATCCAAAAGCACGTACAGATTATCAATTTTTATTAGGTACCTACATAAAATATTTTCATACAAAACATTAAAATTACCTCACTGTTTCTGAAAAAACAAATTTATTTGTCATGTCTTCATAGAGCCAATACACCAAAAATATTTTATACAAAACTTTTAAAAATAATACAAGAATATAAAAACGTTTTATAAATTGATGGACAAAATTGTCAACTGCATTTAATAAATGCAATAAACCCTAACTAACTGCGTTATACTTTGATATAAATAAAAGCTAGTTTTATGAAAACTCTGGAAGGATTTTTTTTTTCTTTGACAAGGATATTTTGCTGAGTGGCTTACAATTTTGTTGCTTGTTTTATAAGAATATTTAATATTGATTTATTTTAACCATAATACCAGGTTTTGGTAATTGCATAAGTTCTTCGTTCTTAGACTATAACTTTAAAAATATTATATTATGAAACGATATACTTATTATAATTATGTCTTTAATAAATGTATAATATATAAGAAAATATTCAATTACAGCGTTATTTAAGCTTTGTACATATTTTTGTCTTTCTTTACATAGTGTTGTATATATTGTACGTATATATTAATATCGTATTCAAGAAACAAATGTATTTTCAGAATTCCAAGTACAAACAAAAACCAACCGCCATATTATAAAGTGCTACAATTACAAAACTCTTGTTAATCTCGCATATAATTAGCAAAGAGATTCCCGTACATTTGTCCATAACAATGCGTAAAATGGATAATTTGTCAAACTCACACCACTGGGACGTTGTCTATTAGCTGAACATATTGCAGGATTAGGTAAATTTGGATGCGGCATTTTATTTGTTAGAAATTGTATTTTTATAGAAGTGGTTTGGACTTTGGAGTTTAATTATGTTTGTGGAGGAGTGATATGTAGAACATGGTGTAGTAATCTAATTTACAGAAGGATTGTACAATAAAAACAATATAATATTGTGTTTTTGTATAATCGTTCGTAAAAAATACTCGATAATAGAATGTAGAAAGGCTATTAACTACTACTACCTACCCTATATATTAAATTTAATACAAGAATATAAGAAAAAATAAAATATTATACATATTTTTCAATAAATGTAAAGCAGTTCCAAGTACCTATAGAAATTTTTTTTCTACATAGCCAAATCTCGCAAAAACCTTTAAAATGCTTAATAATGTAAATAAATTCAATACAGTCATGTTCTCGAAGTACATACAGCACGAAATATTAACCACCAAAACTGCACTAACTAATAATATCACATCCATTCTTCGCAAACAATGGTCCGATGGTATCACAGTATGGACCGTTAACGAGTATTAGGCTCTTAGATCGATACAGTAACAGGTTACATGTCTACATGACACGGGGACTACATACATCTATACGCATGCGTTCGTATGGATTTAATCGTACGATTGTATTGTTGAATAGGTGTAATGTATGTGTAGGAAGAAATAGTAATGATTGTATGTATGATAAAATGGTTATGAATGTAAATTAAAGCATATTGTTTAACACAAACACTATTTAATTTTTAAATATTCAGATAATATAAAGTTTTGTGCTTTTAATAATCTCTATGACCCACTCTTGTAAATCAATTATAAATGAATCTAACTACCTTCATACCCACATTCCTCATTGAAAAATATCATTGGCCTTTCAAGTATGATTAATAAATAATTTCATAGATTTGAAAGATAAAATACACTGTCAAATATATTTGCTATGGCATTTAAGGCTAGTCACGATCGAATAATATTATCTGATAACATAATTTATGAATTAATTGTTAAGCCTGATAATTGAATATTAGAATTGTACGATCGTTTAGTTTTCAAGATAGTTCATCGTATCTACTTTACTTAGTTTCTAAGAAATGGTAGGTACACAAATTGTTATACATTTAGAAAAAATCGTTCTGTTCACAAAATAACGAATTAAATGCATTTTAAATCCGTTAAATTTGACATTTTATAAGTAACTAGCGGTCCGCCCCGGCTTTGCCCGTGGTACATATTTACGTTTTCTCTACATAAGAACCATCCTCGTACTTCAAGGAATATAATAAAAAAAGAATTATCGAAATCGGTCCACCCGTTCACGCGTGATGCCGTGACCAAAAAAACGGGTTTTCTTTTTTATATATATAGAGATTAGAGATGCGCCGAATAGTGGTTTCACCGAATAACCGAATACCGAATACTATTCGGTTAAAACCTTACCGAACCGAATATTCGGCCGAATTATTCGGTTCAATGTTTTGACGTGTTTTGATTCGTTAACCGGTTCTAAGTTCTAACGGGTCGCAAGTAGCTGCTGGCTCGGTGGGGAGCGAGCCTTACCTCACCGCCCGCCACCGGCGTATATCGCCCGCGCACTCCGTGCCGTCTCAGTTGTGTTGAAACATTGCACGAATACGTTACAAATTAAAACAAAAAAAAATACGTGTGGCACTCGGGGACTGCCGCGATAAACCTATTGCATAGCATGCCTTCAAGCCACACCTCCGTGCCTGTCGGAGTGGGGAGCGTGAGGTTTTTAGTTACGCAATTTCTGGATTCGGTCCCCGCGCTCAAGGCCCGCGATAGAAGCTATGCAATAGCTTAAAAAATATTAAAATTTTTATATTGTTTAAAAGTTTTATATTTTTACTTTAAGTTAGTGTTTGCAATATGAGCGGACGTAAAAGATCGCGAGCTTGGGACTTTTTTGATGAAATGCAAGATGCCAAAACAAAAGTTAAGTGTAATTTGTGTGATTGTGGTATTTCTCGTGGTGGAGTAGGGCGCAGTGCCAGTGAATGTTGACTATAGTTTAAAAAAATAATGTCATATTCTATTGGGACTAAAAGCAATGTCTTCAGACTTCAGGATTTAAAATATAATAAATATTAAATACTGACTAAGTGCTAATAATAAATGTTGATGTAAACTTACAAAATAAACGTTGATTTGAAATGTAATGATTGTTTTATTTTATATACCTTAGGTTCAACACATTCTTCATAGGATTTCTTTGACTTATGTATAGTATGACCACAGAATACATAATAGTAGCTAAACGCTACAGAACGGACACTCTCCGCCTCCCGCCAAAATTAAACACTTACCTCACCCCGCACGATCAGTCTAAAAATGGTCCACATTTTTCTACAGGGACGATACGCAACGAAGATTGACAACATTAATCAAATTGACTTAAGAGTCCATATCGATTTTAGAGTGATTTTGACTTGTTTCTGTAATTCTTTAGGCGCTCGTTTAACAAAACTAAATTAGTAACAATGTGTTTTATTATCTTAAATTAAAGATTCATTCAATATCTAAAATATGTTCGAGACAATTTATTGATATTCATTGTCCAGTTTGTTTAATAGCCAATAACCTGAGGCGTGTTTCAATTTTTTCCATGCGGGACGTTCGTGTCTTTGTAGTTTACACGGAATTTAAAAGAAGAAGTTTTCATATAAAATATACAACAGTAAAGACACTGAGACATCCTAAAATATGTTCGAGGCAATTTAAGTACTTTTATTCAAAAATTCAAAGAAAATCTAAGTTAAAATAGCCTTACTTTGATGAAATTTTATGTGTATTTGGCGTCGAATTTCTAAAACATACAACAGAGTAAAAAATAAATAAAAAATACACATTAAATGATAGATTTATGCTTAAAAATTTGCAATCAAAAAAATACATATTATATGATTTATGAAAGTAATGGAATATTTTAAAGTTCTCTAGAATTTTCGATTATATACGGGAGCGCAAACGCTGTTACGGCAGACCGCGCTCCGCGCTTTAGGGAGTAGAACGTGTTGCGCTGCTCCGTCAGACACAAAATTACTAAAGTACGTTTTTCCCGCGCGTAGTAGTCGGGAAGCCCACGAAACTAGATTAGAATTGGTGGAGTAGACGATAACGAGATAATAAGGTCCTATAATGTTTCCACTTTGAGCGCTTTCAGCCTTTGCTACTCGACTACACGATGATCGCGTTCAAACGTAAAAATACTAGCTTTCGTCCAGCGCAATTTTGTATTAGGACTCTTAAAGTAATTTTATTATTTTGGATTTGTGATTATCGTTTTTCGTAGAAAATGGTTAGATATTGTGCTGTTTACGGATGTATTTCATCAGAAAAACGCGAATTTTTTTTTACGCTAGTCACAAATGTGCCAACCATAAAGCGTTAACACACACATTTGCAGTCTCTACAGTGTGACTGTCAAAACGATAATTTTGTATGGAGTGTCCGGGGTGTGGTATGACATAAATCATTCATAATATGAAGTTATTTATTTAGTTCTATAGCCAAGAAAGTAAAAATACTCATACCGAATATATTCGGCACCTAAACCGAATAATTCGGCCGAATACGAATAGTGAAAAAGATGCCGAATATGCCGAGTACCGAATATGTATTCGGTATTCGGCGCATCCCTAATAGAGATAGTCGCGTTAGTTCACCTCTTGATGTCAAGAGCTGTTAAACTAATTTTAATGATGTTTGTGATAGATGTAACTCTTCTTTTATAAAGTAAAAAATAAATATGAAAATTTTACCCAAGTGAATCCGGGGCATAAAGCTAGTCTCTAATAGATGTGACGAGTCCCCATACAGCTATTAAATGTCATGTAATAATTATTTTTTATCATCCACATGTCCAAGTTTAAATTAACCGTCCAAGTTCCAACGCGTACTTCCTTATTTGTATTATGCGTTAACCGTATTAAAATTTGTTATATATTTTGATATTTTCACATTTTTTATATAAAGTCTATTGGCTAAAATGTAATGATAACTCGAAGTAATACTGTAGAATATTACCTACTTTGATTAATATAAAAACAATTTCTTTAATAAATTATTACTTTTGAAACTTCATAAATTTCATTTTTACATATTATCACTACTATCTCTGTTTTAATTTCATCAAAATCGGTTCAATGTAAGTGAATGATAAGTTAACAAATAAACGGAACGAGTTAGTTTCGCATTTATAATATTAGTAAGGGAACATACAAAAAAAACAAAATTTTCTTTACGTAAACATGCTCGTATGAAACAAAAAATAGCTCTAAATTAGCAAAAATGTAACCCAATATTTTGTCACAGATAACATAAACCCAAAGCGACCGCTACAAACATTTGGGTTAGATTAAAAAAACAACTCAACAACAGTGATTAACAAACGACAAAGAGCACTTTATAATCTTATTTAGGTATGGCAATTAAAATGGAGTTACGGTATTAATATTCCTGACATTTTGTACGTGTTTTATGAGAGGTTTTAGCTCGCTATTTTATCTGTAAAGGTCAGGAAAGTTTGATGTGACATCTGTTTGGGTTATGGCCTGTTTAATCTGTAGTAATGATTTAAAAAAGATAGGACTGTTTCCCTCTAGTGGGAGCGCTGATTTGAAAGTATAGTGGTAGTTGAAATGTATGTTAAATTGTTGTTGTTTTTTTATACAACATAAATAAACAAATAAAGTATGTAAAATGCATAATATTTATATGCAAAAAATCGCTTTATCAAATGTCAAAGAGTGCAAGATAGAAAGCCAAATTTTCCCAGCCAATGTAACAAAAAATGTATGCTACCAATTCAACACAAAGCTTTTATCTAGAAATCTTTCATCTCTTTTAATTTCATATTGTAACATTTTAAAAAGCAATTATACTAATATAACGTTTAAATAAAATAAACAACAACGTTAAAATCTAATTATTTATACAAAAAGTAATTTTGTACTTAGGGTTGTGTTATGGTGATGAGCGGACGATTTTGATGTTTTTTTTTTTTATTATTGTATTTTATTATTCATTTTAGTACTAAGTAAATATGTAATCTACATTTATAATAAATACTCTTTCATGCACGAAAAAACTACTGTACAGATTTAAAACTTTACAGTAATATAGGTTGTACATCCGAATCACTACATAAAATAAAACAAAGTCGCTTTTTCTGTCCCTATGTCCCATAAGTCCCTATGTATGCTTAAATCTTTAAAACTATACGCAACGGATTTTGATGCGGTTTTTTGTAATAGATAGAGTGATTCAAGAGAAAGGTTTTAGTATATAATTTATTAGGTTTTAGACAAAGCGGGCGAAGCCGCGGGCGGAAAGCTAGTAACACATAAAATAGGAATACTTTTTCTGCAGGTTCATCTGCAGTTAGTCCGCACGACACAGCAAGTCACTACATAGTATAAAATATCAAAGTCGCTTTCTCTGTCCCAATGTCCATATTATGTATGCTTAAATCTTTAAAATTAGGTACGCAACAGATTCTGATGCTGTTTGTTTTAATTGATAGTGTAATTTTTGAGGAAGGCTAGTATATATTATTATTTTTTTAAGTTTTGGACAAAGCTTGCGAAACCGAGGGCGAAAAGCTAATCTATATAACAAAAAATAAATAAATCGCTAAATGTGTTGGTAAGCGTAAAACTTGAGAACGGCTGAACCGATTTCGTTATTTGTTTTTTTATTATATTCCTTGAAGTACGAGGATGTTTCTAATGGAGAGAAAACATAAACATGTACCACGGGCGAAGCCCGGGTGGACCGCTAGTATATAAAATCGCTACATACCATACTTTCACACCCGAAATCCTACACTATTAACTTACTAATGTGCATCTAACAAGAGCATTTCCTTTATTGTCTGTTAAACCTTTTCCTTAATTACCTTTTACCCATCTCTTAATGACCATGGACCACCTTAAAACTATCAATAATTATATACTTCCTACTTTTTAGGCAAATGAGGTGTCTTTAAAACGACAGCTTTGAACTATACTTGTCCTATAAAGCTGAAGAGTTTGTTTGTTTGTTTGAACGCGCTAATCTCAGGAACTACTGATCCGATTTGAAAAATTCTTTCGGTGTTAGATAGCCCTTTTATCGCGGAAGGCTATAGGCTATATATCATCACGCTAACACCAACAGGAGCGGAGCACAGCTAGTTAAATACAATCGTTTACCATATTTCAAAAGGTTGTCTAGGTTTATTTGTATCGTAAAAATAAAAATCTGGAACTATTCAATCATTTGTAAAATACTTCTAGAAATAAAAATAGCAAAATATAAGTGTATATTACTGTAAATTACTTCAGGTTACGTCTTGGTTTAAATTATAAGATAAAATATATTTCAAGCTATTTTTATACTTACGTTATGTAAGTAAGTAGGTATATATATTATGGTCTTGAACTACAAAATATTTTGACAAATCAATAGATCGTTTTGCATGCAAATTAATAATTAACGAAGTTGCTCCAAAATCATCATAAAAACAACATAAACACAGCATGAGCACCCAAAAACTAAAGAGAAGGTATTTAAATGAAGTTTTTAATTAAACACTCTATAATGATTAAAAAAACTTGTTAACATAACGTTGACATCCGGGATAAACAACATAGTCAAATGTTTACCGGGATGCTAAGGTCGTTAACCTTATGTCGACCTTAGAAGGTTGTAGCGTTTTGATAAGAAACTTTAAATTAGATTAATAAATTAATATTAGGGCTTTACAATTTGAACTTCTTGTTAATAATTAATAATGTTGTATTGTTTATAATCAATTTAAGCGAATTGGTACTGAGAATTTTGGACAATTGAAAAATATCAACAGGTAATCTTTCAGGTAATATACCTAGTTTTGACGTCTTATTTCTGCGCAAGAAAAATAAATTTGAATAATGAATTATCCATCTATTCAAAAAGGGAATTAGACATTAATTATTTGATTTATTATACTCTAAATTCTAAAAGATAAAGAAATAGTATATCTGTTGCTGTTTGCTACAGTTTGAAATATAGACCAATAATTATAGTCCATATCAGTACCTAATTACAACTACATAGATAAGACGATATACTTTCAAATTACATTTACTGCAAAAATCTATTTCTTACTAACCATATTGTACAAAATTCCATCTGGCAAGGAAACTCAAATTATATCCTTATAAAGAAAATGGCCGAAATAATTTCTATCTCCCTCCACGCCCCAGCTAAAAATATGTTAGGGAGTATTGTTGTACCCTTAGATACGTGATTCGTGTACCAAATAATTATTTACCTTCTGAGTTCTGCCCCCGTACCATATCTTGGCAATATTATTCCCAGTGCGGAAAAGAGACAGCGCTATATAAACAATTTAAACAATTTAAACAATTTATTTATTTGTCAACATGGCGGTGTGGTCACAAACATTTGGAACTTCCCTTTTAAGAGGGCGCATAAAGCCAGAGAATTTCTATAGTTTAATGGGC
>CAJQZM010036942.1:5820-28676 GCA_907164665.1 Colias nastes
CGTAAAATCTTCGCCCGTAAAACCGACTTTACAGGCAACCATTTTTTATTGTAAAGAAAAGTTGAGTATTGTTGACATTGTTTATGAAATTAAATTGATAGAATTATTTCCTACGTATAGCACCTACGTACCTATATGGTAAGCTTCTTACTCTACATATATGAGCGAAAATTCTCAAATTCTGAACATTGATTTCAAATTTAAGAGAACTTTTTTTTAACAATTATGAATCAATACACATTATTATCTGTGATTATTCTTCTTCTATTATTTTTTGAATATTTAGTTACAAAAATTACATTAGTTCTAAAATAATTGTAATCATCAAGTTCACAGCGTCTACTGAAAAACAACAAAATTTGACGTACTTCAAAACTTGCATAGCGAGATCTTCACCCAGAGCCTTGACTTCCAGAAAATTCTCTTCCGAATCGATCATGCGCCGGAGCACGTCGTATTCCTTCGATACTTCGGGATTGGTTTCTTCGCACGCACATGTTACTATTATCTGAAGAAAATTAATATATCGTAATTTTAGAAAATATTTGAAGTGAAACTTCTTTATCAGGGTTGGAAAAAAATTTAGTGTAACATTTTTTCGTTACGCGCCATCTTTTTCTTATCCCTACCACGCGTGATTCGACGTATTTCTGTAAAGTTGCATATAGTGAATTAATTTTTGAAAAATAAGGTCATAAAGAAGTTTCACTTCTTACGTGTGTACACTAGTACACGCACACATTTTGTTTTTTTATTGTAGATAGGGAAGTGCTTGACCACAATCTCGCCTGTTAGAAAGCTAAGATGGTACGCGCTTCCCTAGCAGCCCCTTCCCTACCGGTTCACTCTTCGATAGATGATCGGACTGCAGTGTCCACTGAAGAAAATAGGTAAGAAACCCTGGGGATGACCTTTTTAAAGTATTAATTTTTTTTTGTAGTAATTTAGCTTAAGGTGTGTAAAATAATTTTCCTGCTAAGAACAAATATTTCAACTTGTGTCAATAACAGACTTAACGTTGTTGGAAATGCTCTTGAATTGCAGTAGAAAGTTCTCGAAGTCCTAGGAAGTATTTCTTACCTTTCAATGTGGTATCAGTAGCTAGGAGACCTTATCTTATTTAGATCAGACCATGTTATAAGAAATAGTGTTGCAGATCTATGTTATAAGAAATACTGTTTAATACGATTATAAAGCTCCAAAAGACCTAAGAAACCTATCTTACCTTACAATGCGGTGGCAATCTAGTCGGTAACCAGGAGACTTTATTATTCTCAGTGCCAATCCCAGTGAGCTGGTCCACAGAATCTAGGAAAAGAAGCAATGGCTGCTGGAGTGTGGCCATAGTTAGGAGTTGCTTGAAATGGGCACTTATACGCACATGGTCGGATACTATGATTTCTTATAGCATTATTATTCATAGTATGCGAAAGTGATGGTGTTAGATGCCCTATATAACTCTGTAATTTTTTTCAAACTAGAAATAATACAATTCTGTCCTCGTCCCGCCAATAGTGTTCTTTTTGCTTGTTTACCTTTTACCGTGGTTGCCTTGGAAGAGATCACTATTAAGTTATAAGGCCGCCAAAATAGTTGTACTCTGTTCTATCTGTAAGTAGTTCTAAGGTTTCCTATTTTGTACAACTATTAAAGAGTTAAATAAATAAATAAATATAGTTTCAAGACAACGTGGTATGAGGACAGGTCATCTGGAATGCAATAAAAATTTCTCGAAGACCTAGTTACTATAACCTACCTTAAAAGTGGAAGTCTGGTTAGCGGCTAGGAAAACTTCTAAGACTTTCTACTAAATATAGAAAACCTACGATATCTATTATTTTACCTTGCAATGTGGTGGCAATCTAGTCGGTAACCAGGAGACCTTATTATTCTCAGTGCCAATCCCAGTGAGCTGGTCCACGGAGTCTAGGAACAGAAGCAATGGTTGCTGGAGGGTGGCCATTGTTAGGAGTTGCTTGAAGTGGGCATTTAGACGTACATGGTAAGTCACTATGATGTCTTATAGCATTATTATTTATTAGCTTCCGACAACGGCTTCGCCGGCGTTTTCAGAGAAAAACCCGCATAGTTCCCGTTCCCGTGGGATTTACGGGATAAAACCTATCCTATGTGTTAATCCAAGTTACCTTCTATATGTGTGCTAAATTTCATTGTAATCGGTTCAGTAGTATTTGCGTGAAAGAGTAGCAAACATACACATACACATCCATCCTCACAAACTTTCGCATTTATAATATTAGTAGGACAGTATGGGAAAGTGATGGTGTTAGATGCCCTATATAAATCTGTAATTTTTCTATACTAGAAATAATACAGCTTCAAGACAACATGGTATGAGGACAGGTCATCTGGAATGAAATAAAAAGTTCTCGAAGACCAAGTTACTATAACCTACCTTAAAAGTGGAAGTCTGGTCAGCAGCTAGGAAAACTTCTAAGACCATATTACTTTAATATAGAAAACCTACGATATCTATTATTTTACCTTGCAGTGTGGTGGTAATCTGGTCGGTAACCAGGAGACCTTATTATTCTCAGTGCCAATCCCAGTAAGCTGGTCCACAGAATCTAGGAAAAGAAGCAATGGCTGCTGGAGTGTGGCCATTGCTAGGAGTTGCTTGAAATGTGCTGTTAGTGGTACTAAGTCGTCTGGAATGGTCTCGAATGGGAGTGCGAAGTTGTAGGATATCTGGATTTGGAAATAAGTTTATTATCTATAATTATGCTGTCAATATATGTTGGAAGTGAGAAGTTAATATTTAACAGTGCAAAGGTAAAATAAAAAACTTAGACAATCTTGAAACTGTGAAAGATGGAACTATGAAAGATAAAAAGAAGTTTGTGAAAAATTTTTACTTTTTACTTTTTTTTTACTTTATAAAGTTCACTGCATAGCCTAATTCTTTTACTGGGACTGCTTATAAATACCAATAACCTTCGAGATAACGTTAAACAAAATATTCTCGTTTGGACATAACATCAACATATATTAAGTAGCAAAACTTTTTCTTGAGTTCTTGTTAGTTAATCAAATAAACAAATAAAATGATACTGACAATAATTAACAAGATGCTATCATAAAACCAAAAAATTCCCCAAATAAATTATACCTACCTGTTGACAAATAGATATAAGTGTAGGTGTTAAAGCACTAGAGTCTGGTGTGGTGCCCAGAAACCGAATAACGTTGGTCGGTCGGACTTCTGCGAACCAGCTGTTTAGGGACATGGCGGAGCTTTTTGCGAGTAAGCTGGTCTTACCGCAACCACCTGGTTTTGACATAATTTAATAGTATTATTTGTAAATAAGATTTGCCTGCAGATTGCCTGGCAGATATCGCTTAGTAGCGATAAGGCTACCTTTTTAGCTTTATACTGTACTAGCTTTCCGCCCGCGGCTTCGCCCGCGTTTTCAAAGAAAAACCTGTTCCCGTAGGATTTCCGGGATAAAACCTATCCTATGTCCTTTCTCGGGTATCAAAATATCTCTATACCAAATTTCATGCAAATTGGTTCAGTAGTTAAGGCGTGATTGAGTAACAGACAGACAGACAGACAGAGTTACTTTCGCATTTATAAAATTAGTATGGATTATTGTCTGTTTCTTTTTTTATATGCATTTACTTGGTGCTGAATGAAGTGTATTATTATTATTGACATAGTTAACCGACTATTAAAAGTCATTAAATTTGGTGTGTGGCAGTTTAATGATATTTTTATTTTTATTTAATCACAAATATCGTAGTGCTCATCAAGATACACAGGATACAACTGGATTTATGCATCTTCAGGGAACTGCTCTTGTGATAAGATAGCATCATAATATACGTAACAATGTAAGAATACCAACTATTCATTAGAATAAGTTTTCGTAGTGATTTTTCTATAACACTCCCTAAACAAGGTTCTCATAATACACTATTTAGAAATCTCAGTAGCTATTTTTATTTAAATTCTGGCAGTGTTAATTAAAATTATTTATTATTATATTGTAAACATTCTTATTTCATCATCAATAAATTACCTTCTCCATACAAAACCAGTGGTTTATCCGAATCATTCTTCATGTAATCCTCAATAAATTGCAAATCGTCTTCCCTCCCATGGAACACTTTAACCGAATTGTTACAAGCGTGCAAATGTTGTAGTATTTCTGTGACTATCTGACCCTGGGCACTACTGTCTTCTTTACGCATTGCTCTAAAATTATCAAAATTTATTTAATTATTATCTACGTAACTAGGTATTTAGTTTTTTTTTAAATTCGAGGCATAATCATTATGAATTTAATCTCTAGTTACAATCATAAATAAAAGGCAACCTATTATGTAAGACAAAGAAAAATCTCTAAAAAAAGAGAGTTATTTATAGAGAGAAGCTCTCTTATCATCAGTGTAACAAAAAAAGACGTGTGGCACTCGGGGACTGCCGCGGTAAAGCTATTGCATGCTATGCCTTCAAGCCACACCTCCGTGTCCGTCGGAGTGGGGAGCGTGAGGTTTTTTCGTTACGGAATTTCTGGATTCGGAAGCTATGCAATAGCTTAAAAAAATAATTAAATAAACACCTCTATGTAAAAAAAGGAACTCAAATGAAATAAAAGAACGGAAACCGTCGTAAAATAGTTAAATCTTTAGTGATAAAAATTATTTACATAATGCATCTAATTGGAACTTTCAATATATAAAAACATACATTTTAAATTACGACATGATTTATAATTTATATAGATATTATATCTTTTAAATATAAACATGTTTTAGTAAAATATGCATGTATATTTCTGGTATATATTTTAGAGCATCAAAACTGTATGTGTACACATAAATCGTGGCCATTACAGAAACGTTTCTGCACATTCATGCACATTGCGGGTTTATAAACTTATAATTAATTGTGCAACTATTTGTATTCGTATTCGTATGTGAATTTATATAGTTTTGTGCAAGTGAATTTATTTACTGAAATGTTTTATTGAGAGTTTAAAATTAGTATTATCGCAACGTTGTGTAAACTTAAATTTTCGATTCTTATTAAAAATGGTTTTTCTGACATCTATTCTTAAACTTAAAATCTAATCCTTTAAAATGTCACTTTTCCCTAGAAAGCAAAGCATAAGCAAAGCATCTGTATCACTGATAGATTTTTTCCTAAGTTAAACAGTTATTCGACCTTTTTACAAGTTTGAGAATAGCTGAGTCCTTTTAAAATATCCACCGGGAATCAAACCTACATGTTTTACAATATGCTAGCACATTAACCACCCATTTATATAATTAGTAAGATTTATTTATACATTTATATTTATAATAGAATTACATTGTTTTAAATAGATTTTTTTTGTATTGCTATTGAACGATGTATATGTATAGTGTATCGGGAAGGCACAGGCGCCTGAAACACAGCGAAAGCTATATTAGGAGTCTGGGGTCCTCTTTTTTTGTGTAATGTATTTAAAACTGACCCACAAAAAATTCTTTGACCCAGAAAATTATATATTAATAAGAAAAATATACACAAACATACAAACCTGTCAACGAGTTTGATGATATTCTTATAGAAATGGGCAATGAAATGATTAAGGTATTCCCCGTGGGTTTCATTGTCCAAGCCCTCGCGGCCGATCCATTCTACCGTGTATCTGGAATATGTGATTTTCTAAAGGATTTTTGTGAAAAAAAGAAATAAAAATATTTTTGACATCAGTTTTTTTTGAAGCTACAAAATATATTAAACAAAGGTAGGTAGGTAAAGGTAGGTATTTTACAGTTAATTGTAATCTTAGAGTTATAAGATAAGAGATGTTTGATAGATATAGGACTACAACAGAAACAGAAGAACTTTTTATTTGCCACTTTGTAAAAAATACATTTCTTAATAACCTAAATCTAAAAAAAGGCAATAGTGGCAAAAAGGACTCCCCGTCAGCAAAGCAGCAATTATTAATTAAAATGCACTGATTTTCAGAGGAGACCTCGTGACTGTTTTTTTTTAATGTACGGAAAGTTTAAAGTGATTTTGGAAGCCTATATAGATAAAGAAAAATAATTTCAACACTAATAATTTGACAATTTTCTTAACGTTATTAATTAATATCAATATCTGAAGAATAACATTTTGTCTATTCTGAAGAATAACATATTGACAATCGTAATAACTGTATTTCACACAGTATTGTGTTCAAACTTCAAATGGAGAGAAACAAACACAATTGGAATCGAATCGATTTGTAAGCATTTCTCTTGTTTATGGCTAGGTTTATGGTAATATTTCGTGCGCATCCCTGAAACTACGACGATGCATTTTGTAAATAGGTAGGTTATTGTATGAATCTGTAGATATTGACATAAAATATTATAATTATCTGAATCTCATAGATATTGAATTGATATAACTTTAATTTAATATTATGATATCAGTTACTACACTTCTTAAACTTAGTGATTTAACTGAAATGATATGCCACATTATATTTTCTAGTAATGTTGGTTTGCCTGTTTTTCCGTAATACCTACTAAAAATAAAAAATGTTGATACCTGTGAAGGTTTAGTAAAAAATTCGTAAAGCAATATTTAGCATAATATTTCTTTACCTTTATAAAATCATCACTTTACAACACTCATGAAAAACTATTTCATAAATCGAAAAAAATTAATTCAAAATCAAAAAAATACAATGTAAATCTAATACTTACTTCTGTATATTAGTAGTTTCAATCTTCTCAGGTAATCTAACATCACGTAAATCAGCTAGAAGCTTCGACGCTTCTGCATCCAAACTTCTGTTTAGAATATCTACGAAATTGCTGGCCTTTTTTAGATTTTGCAAGTTTATATTGTTTATGTATCTGACGTAAGCTAAGCAGTGGTTCTTTGTGTTCTTTACGTTTAGTATACCGTTGATTACCTCTCTTTCGGTTACTGAAAAAATATTTTTTCATTATGTCATTGTAACAGAAATAAAGAATGATAATTTGGATGTTCTTCTTTATTCTATAGTTTAATTAAGTTGGATTAGAATTTATAGGTTTTGATTATAGTTCTCTTGTCCTATATCTTCTATCTTATTTTTAAATATTATAAGTCTCGGTGCATTCTGAAGTTTTGTCCGATTTGTGAAGTTGATTCAGGAAGAAAATAGGACGCTTAAAATAATAAAATATGCTATTTTTAAACAAAAATTTTTGTACAAATTAAATTTAAAAGGCTTTCGAGATCGAAACTTTCGATCGATTTATTGGCGAACTACTCTTAAATAAACAAAGAAAAAAATCTCTAACCTGACATAAAATAATTATGCATAGTGTCCTTATCAATTTTACCAGCGTTATACAGTTGTAAGGAAGCTTTTCTGAACAATTTCTGCATTTTCCCAAGAGTGTCCCACCATACTGATTGGTCTTCTGCTTGCAGTTTGGGAACCCGCTGAAATATCAATAGACCTAACTTAGAACTACTAAATAAATAATAAATCATTGTCGTAGAATAAACAATTAGATTTACTATCGCGGTCAAAAACAGTCCGCAATAAAACTCTGCTTACGTGTGTCTGCTTAGGCAGAGTTTTAAAATAAGTGATACAATAACTACCACGAGACTTTGCATTAACTACCACGAAATGAGTAATTCGATTTATTTTATTTTAAAATATTATATGTATACAGGGTTGTTACACTGTTGGTATACTAAGCTCAAAGGAGGTTATAGTTTTGAATACGCTGAGTACGAAAAAATACTTATAAAATTCCAGACGCATTTTTTTTCAAATAGATGAATTCTTAAAACTCTATGTGTACACCCATAACAAGCAACCCGCCCAACTTTGCCACCAGCACGTGAGCTATCGTTTAATCAATTAATTAACAATCGCTATTGTTTTCATAGACAAAATGCTTACATTAGAGAAACGGTTTATGCCGGCTGCGCGAAGCTAGAAAAGAAAACATGGATTTTCAGGAAAAATGTAGCAAAAATTTTTTGACGTAATTTTGTTGTTTAAGTATTTTTTTACGTGATCAGTGTATGCAAAACTACAAGTCCCTTCGCGCTTAGTATACCAATAGTGGGACATCCTGTATATATGATAGTAAGGAGGTTTGATCATGGGGTAAAATAACGCGCTCCACAATAGGTATCCCAAAGACCAGTATTTGCTTTATTTGAGTTTTTTAAACAGGTTCAATAATAAGTATAAAAGATTTGATTGTGGGATGGGATTCATTTCACCGTAGGGACTTGAAGTCGCTTCGAATTGAATTTGTTTTATTCTTTCTGTGTTAATATGTCTAAAGGGACATACACTTAAATGTTTGTTTCTATTTTTTTTTTCAAGGTATAATATGTAGGTTTAATACCTACATATTATACATTGAACTAGTACATACTATTTAAATAGCATAGGTATACACATCATATTATACACTATACCCGAATAAATTCACTGTTAAACTCTTCAAATTTGTGAATTTGTTTAGTTGAATCAGAATATTTTTCTCTTAATCTTAACTACATACTACACTAGTATTTCAATAGATATTACTGTTTATAACAGTTTATAAACAAAAATTAAACAAAACATAACAAAGTAACATTTCCCCACATAATTAACCCCGGTATTAAAATATATTTTCAATACACAGCACAGCACAGTGGAAAATCATAATTGTTTATTTATATTCAGAGTTTTAACATACATTTGCATACAGGCGACATCGGATTTATTCGAAGCTTTATTCGCCATAATATATTCCGCGAAACGCTTTCTGTTACACAACTTTATGAATAGACGTTAATTTTAAACGCTCGAATATAAATGAAAATTTTAATGGTTACGTACATTTTGTGAAGGAATTTTGCGATGCGAAGTACTCGGTAGACGGCTTTGGTTTTAATTATTATAAGATACTAGTGGTCCGCCCCGGCTTCGCCCGTGGTACATATTTACGTTTTCTCTACATAAGAACCATCATCGTACTTCAAGGAATATAATAAAAAAAGAATTATCGAAATCGGTCCACCCGTTCACGCGTGATGACGTGACAAAGCGAAACGGGTTTCATTTTTATATATAAATGAATATAAAACTTTTTATAGTCACTGGATATATTTAAATTTTATTTAAGAGTAAAATTTTATTTTCCCTAGCTACTTCATTAAAAAAATATAGTTAAAGATAACATTTTTGTCTATATTAAAGTACATAGTATCATAGCATAACTTTATACTATAGTAGCACAGATAGTAGTTAGTATGCACATAAATGAGAAAGATATAACGCACAATTAAATAAAAAATCGGTACCATACGAAAAGTCATACCACATTATACCGAGTAGCAATTCTATAATCACCCAAAATACTCACCTTATTATTAAAATTAATGAGAATTGAGGATATAGGCTGCAACACAGATACGGGTGGTACCGCGTTCGAGTCCTTTTTGTACCAAGTATCGAGTAGAATGACATCTACACCTCCGGCTGCTAACTCATCTCGTAGCATTTGGAGTTCAGAGGATAATACGTATGTTGGTATTGGTCTGGAATTTAAACTCAAAACTTGAGAACAACAGAATTGATAAACAGATGATTAGAGTGAGAATTAGAATCAGAATTAGAATACGAATTAGAATAGAAATCATAGTTCGAATCACTTAGTACAGAAAACAAAACAGAAACACAATCCATTATCAGAAGCATCATGGAAGCATCAGTATCACAATTATTATAATCCATTTAATATTCATAACCAGAATCAGTACCAGATTCATAATCAGAATAAGCGTCATATTCAGAATCAGAATCGATCACAATAATACTATTGTCAGAATAATACTAATAATCAGATTACAAATAAGGAGCAGAATCAAAACAAAGCTTTAAAAAGCGTGCGATTGCATAGCGTTATTATTTATTATTATATAATCTAGGGAAGTTATCTATGAATATAATCCTTACCTATAGCCATACTTCTGTCCCAAAAACACAACAAAATTGGGTCCCATAGAGAGACGTTGGCAATTCTTTATCTCTCTCATACATAATTCAGTGGTCATGTGATCGTCTGTCGCTTCGTCTCGCACCCCCCAACGCATGTCTACTACCTGAAATATAATTGATATAAGTATAGTCTATGCAGATTACTGGTAAAGATATAAGAAATGTGTTAAAGCATGCTTTCTTTCATTGTTAATTTCGTAAGTTTTGTTTTGAGATTTTAGTGCGTTTTTAGTTTGATATCTGTTGGAAGTTTACATTTTTTTGTCTTATGATACTAAATAAGTAATAAGTTTAATTAGTTTTAAGACATAAAATCAATGTTGTTTGCAGTATTATGTATACAATTGACATAATAGTAAAATTCGGTGTGATGTGTTTTTATCACAGCTTTATGCTATGCTCTTAAAGGCCTATTTCACGTCCTTTGATTCCGAAGCTTTGTTTTCGGAGTCTATCCCTCTTATGTAAGATCCTTCTAAAATGAATGAAAAATTCTTTATTTCACGCTAAATACAGGATTACAAAATAAGAGCGATGCAAGTAATAACGTGTACAGAGAGCGGTCTTATCACTGTAAGTGATTTCTGCCAGGCAACCATAGTTACTAAAATTCATCAAAATCTGTTCACCCGTTGTTACTACCGCATTTACAATTAAAATGTCATGTACCAAGCCAATCAGTAACAACATGAAACATTACCATTACACCCTCATTGTTCTACAACTATTTTTGAACGGGATATACTTTATAAACATACGAGCTGCGCGGGCGCAGGTTTATTTCGGTCGTCGGAAGTGAAACACGTGCTATCCGTATTTACTAATACTCGACTAGCAATGGAACTGTAATAATAGTGACCACCTAAGATGTAATTGAAATATATGAAATATGGTTGCGGAGTAGCTATGTATCTTTGTGTATGATACTACATACGTAGGAATATGTCAACTGTATCAATCTTTATATCTTATAGCCGAAAATAAGAGGAGCCTCTCAATTCGACCGTATTTTTTGGCTTTCTTACCACTAAACTTTTAACTGATTAAATCGATTTTGATGTTTTTTTTTTATTTGAAAGCTTTGAATCTGATCTTGTTCAGACAATTTGTGTGTGGTGTAGTTTATTGTTCAAAATAAATATAATCTAAGTGTATATGGTTGTTTTTTAGACGCAAAAGCAGCTGAATAGATATGTATGAAGTTCAGGATAGAGATAGTCCAGTAGATCGAGCTAATCTGGATTAGCACATAGACTATTTCTTACTTAGGTACTCGAGCAAATCCGCGGGTTCCGACTAGTACAAAATAAATGTACAATAAGCAAAAATACAATTAATGGTTCGCCAATCAGAATTAATAATGACACATGACAATGAGAATATTACGATTGTGACCCAATTTCCGCTCCGTTTCAACTTGTCAAATATTTATTTTCAGACATTATTTAGGAAGCGTAAAATGAAAATGATAATTTGCAAAGAATAAAGAATTTATATTCTTTACATATTCGTAGCAATGTAAACTCCAATGTATACATATATTAATTTTACGGAAAAGCGAAACAAATACATAAAGGTACCCATGTTTAAAAACTTTAATCAGAACGTTTCACTAGACTAAAACAAAATAAATTAATAGTAAATATTTAAAAATGTTATGACGATTCAAAAGTGCTTTTATAAGAAGTCTAATTGAATAAATAAATGCTTAAGTTTGAGTTTTGAGTTTAAAGTCTACGTGTGGAGGAACAATTAATATAGATTTTATTCCCTCAACTTCTTGTAGCTAAAATGAAAATAGCAAAGTTACCACGTATACCCACGAAGATATCGACAAAACCACTACCATAACACATTTTAATCTACAAGATATTGCTTCTATATTTCCGTATGTAAAAACCCAAGGGATATTCCATCTAGTTAAAAGAATGGCGTTTTGTTTGACGGATTAATTAAATTTCCAGAAAATTCGGCTCAAGCCTCTTTATCTGTATTCAATGACGCGAATCCCTTTTACGTTTTCCTTAAAAATATACCTCGAATTATTGAGAGATTATGGAAATAAGCCCAAGTTAAGGGTAGGTTTGTATTAGATTTAAAAAAATATAATAGTCGTTCATTTTTTAATTTACTTTTTAGAAAGTATAGAACAAAAGATATGAAAAACTGACACGTTTATCGAATTTTTTCTTATTTTATGCAATATCGTAATAGTGTTAATATGCTGATGTGATAACTTTCTTTTCAAATAAGTTAGTGTAATATTATCTCAAATTATGAATTAGTCGATATAAATATAATATAGATATTATTTTATGTCATTCTGCAATATAGATCTCTTTTAATAGACTTACTCTCTTTTTTAAAGTCGGGTAAAAAGATAGATCTTCCCTTTATTCCGAAAAGCATTTGTCCTTAACATATAGAGGGATTTAATGTGAGAAGGAAGACATAAATTTTTATGGGATCTGTTTATCAAAACATGTATTTTGCGATAAATCAATATAACTAGGGCGTTTTGTGAACTTCTTGTCATATATTTAGATACAAGCTGTGCCCCGCGGTTTTACTCGCATTGCTCCAAGGGATGATGTTAAGCCTATAATATGTTAACCCGACCTATTATTCATGCATAATTTGAAGTAAATCCATGAAGTACGTTTTGAGTTTAGCTCAGACATACCTACATACAGACAAATAGACAAAAATTCAAAAACAATGTATTTGACTTCGCATCGATTGTAGATCACATACACCCTAAACTTTCATACGAATAATAATGTAGTAAAAATTTTGTTTCTTTGAAGTTTTCAATATATTCCTTGACCTTAAATCTAAGGTTAATTTTTAATATCAGTAGGATTACAATAATGTTGTTATATTAGAATCGCTTATAAAGATACATCTAGCTAATTTATAATTATATACATTATACAGTATACACCCCTTATTATAGTATAGGATCCCGCTATACAACGACCTTCACCGAGATGCTTATTTAATGAGACGTATTTTTTATGTTATTAAATATGCCAATAAATATATCCTATATGGGTTGCCTAACAAATTTCAGTCCAGAGTATTTTTAATTAATAATTTAAATTTTTTTTTTTTTTAAACATTGCACCGGTGTGATTATTAAATAAATTTGATACCAATCGAAAGTTTGAAGCCCATAGAATATGCAAACGTTAGGTTGCCTATTTTTTTCCGGTCACAACCACGGGTTGCCAGGTGTAAACAGGTAAATCTATACTACTTAGCATTTTGCTACGGTCTGATTATTGAATCAAACTTAGATAAAATGAAAGGTTATTTCATAAGGAACACGGTGGTATAGGGTTGCCTGCGAAAAATTAGTCCCGAATTACGGTTGTCGAATTTTAAATAATAAAATATCGCACAACATTACTCGTTTCATCCTCAGCAACTGTAGCACAGGAATCGACACTAGGATTCAACTGTTGTGGTTCTTCTTCAGTAGTAGATACATCGGTATGCTTCTAAAAAAAAAACAATTTTTGCGATTAAATGAAAATGTTTGATTATAAATTTTAAAAAATTTTTGATAAGAATAGTTGATTTAAAACATCCTCATTTAATTATTCCAAAAAAAAAAAGGAAATCAGAACATTTTCTTGTTCAATTTTCAACTACCGTTTTTTAAGTAAATTACAAAAAAAATATGTGTGTCGAAAATTAACAAAACCATAAGTGAGTTTTACTAGCAATTACTTCAACATGACAAAAATATAGAAGATGTATTAGCTTAGATAATTTTAAAGATTCAATTATTATGTACTTACTGGATATCTTCTTATATATAAAAATGAATCGCAAAATGTGTTGGTAAGCGCATAACTCGAGAACGGCTGAACCGATTTCGATAATTCTTTTTTTATTATATTCCTTGAAGTACGAGGATGGTTCTTATGTAGAGAAAACGTAAACATGTACCACGGGCGAAGCCGGGGCGGACCGCTAGTGATATAATATTTATATAAAATATATTAATCAAGACATATTAAAATTAATCAACCTTCTTATTATGCAAATATTTTATTACTTCTGTAAAAAATAAATAAATAATCCGTCTAAAAATTAATTAGTCTAGGACCGAGGTGATAAGATTTATTAGATACCTATTTGTTCACTATTAAAAATTATAAATTGAGCACTTTTTGAAATTCCTATTATAATTCCTACTACTAATTGAGAAGCACTTATCAAGCCATCTACCATGTGATACAAATTGTTAACAAATAGCAACAACTGCAACATGGCTTCCAAACGTGACTGCATGCAAAGCTTCTAATTATCGATGCTACGGTTTAGCGATAATTTATTATTTCGCAATATTGCTCTCAATAGCAGTGCATTCGCTGAAACCTCTTTGATATTGGTGCAACTGAGGCATATTGAGAAGAGAATTTAGCACGAGTTCTCTTTGTCATGTTTTATATATTGTCACGAAAATAAATCACGCTGAAGGACTTAACGTTTTGTTTGAGAATTCAATTGTGGGTAGATAAACGTCCAACGACGCCGGTGACTTTTTGTATCGATCGAACGTTTGAATGCCTCCCGCCTACTTTCGACATCCATTCTTTAAAATCTTGGGCCAAGGATGCAACAAATTGAAATAAAGTTGTAAACACTTATTTTCTTACACTAATTTTGTTTTAATAAATATAAGGCAATCATGTAGAGTTTCATTTTCTTTGTAGGTAGTAAGTATATTGTAATTCTTCTCTTTCCTAATAGGTAATGGAAATTCCCAATCCCAGTGAGGACGTATTCTGCCAATAATATACCTTATTAAATAAGTAAATATTTGAAATTGTTTATGTCAATATTTTTAAGTTGCTTTTTTAAGCTTCAATATCTTAAAGCTACTGTCGATAGGGATTTTTATTGATTTACATTTTACACAATAAAAACTCACGATTAGGTATTATATTATCTACACTTACATGTAGGTAAGTATGTTTTTGTTGAAGAGAATATCGACTAGATTTTCATTCTTGATTATAAAAAAATCGTTTATCAATAAAAACGGGCATTAGTCAATCATTATTTTCATTGGTCACGCATCGTTAGCTAAATTGAGAAGGTAGGCTAAAATTATTAAAGATAAATATTAATCACTGATGAACTGATCACTTTTCAAGTTTGGTTAATTTTGTGTATTCACGGTTTAAACGTTTAACACAATTATAGTATAGGTAAGGTGAGTTCGGGTAAGTC
Source organism: Colias nastes (assembly GCA_907164665.1). NCBI lineage: Eukaryota > Metazoa > Arthropoda > Insecta > Lepidoptera > Pieridae > Colias > Colias nastes. Next base: position 21,084 of record CAJQZM010036942.1, read on the forward strand.
CGGACATGGGGTAAGAACCTAAACATCAAAAATTCGGCGAATTCGAGCGTATTTATATTTTACGGGGGCAAAATTCTGTACGACTTCATTTTGTTTTGAATCGACCTTCAGGTCCTGGGCGTCCGCGTCGCTCCGACGAGCCGCGCGCCTGTAAAGTGGATTTCAAAAAAAATCGTCAAAAAATCATTTTAGAGCGTAAAAGATCGGATATATTTTTTTAATCGACCTTATGCTATATTCAATAGAAGTGCATTTAAAAGTATGTCCGAACTTACCCCGAAGAGTACTTTTTTACCAATTAGTCATAAAAAAAGTAGGTAAGTGTTATTTTTAAACGCCTTAAAATCAGAAACTCGAGTTTATAAGAACAAACTTATTGTAGAGCAAAGCGATGCTAAATGAATTGTCATTTACATCAGGTTTAAGTACCTAGTAAATCTTGAACTAGTGCTGAGAACGATTTTCTCTGGCTTTTGCTAGACCATTTCAATACGTCTAAAATCCGTCCGGTCTTACCCCAACTCACTATACCTGATTTGTTGTTCTTCGTAGTTGGAATCCGTAGAGACAGGCAGATGTGTGGTGATTTGAAAATATTAAAAGATATCTCTAAGAAAAGTTTTTTGTTTTTGTATATTATTTAAAAATGAAATTCAAGGTGGACCAAAAGGAGTCATCCGATGTTAATTGGCTCTAATTTTTTTTTCTAAATGAAAAACTTCGATTCTGTTTTTTCATTTTTGATTATGTTCAGATACTTGAACCTTTACAATTTTATTATAGTCAAGTCGAGAAGATGATAATATCGTCCAAATGGGCCCCAAAAAATAAAAAAGGGGCCTTTGACCAGATTTATGTCTATTGTGAAAAAGTATGGGCCTTATAACTTAGCTAAAGTCAAGTTATTTCTTAAACAAATAAAACATAAAACAAATTATCTAAATATTAATAATCAAGATTAAAAATTTCGTCATTTTAAAAAAAGTTATCAGATGATTAGTAGTAATGTAACCTAACATTATATTTTTAAATATGTTATCATAATAAAACACAAATCTCTAAGGCTTACGGTGACTCTTATTGTTATTCTACTGAGTCAAAACCAATCAAATGAAGCAAATGCAATCGCATTATATATCCAAATTTGTGGTTAGAATTACTTGTTCTACGTAAAGTTATACCGAGTGGTTAATAGAGATGAATTTATTAGCAAAGATTCCAATCCGTCCCTTCACATGCCAAGTGGAGCAGATATTGAAACTCAATACTTATTGCACGCCTCATAAGCGAAGCGTTGAGGTGGGTACTACTGTCACTTCGCGCAAAACATCTGATTTTTCAAACTTAAAATGTCTTTATGTATCATACATTGCACTTGTAAGATAATACATACACACACATATTAAGAAAAAACACTATTTTTAACATTCATGATATTTTTGATGTCATTTTTGTTATTTAAACTAGTTAAAAAACAGTTTAAAAAAGTTCTGTCTTGGACGTCCGTGTGTCTGTATGTGCGGTACCTTTTTCTTGTTAACACGATAGCGACCGAAATACTTTACTAATCGAGTCTTTTTTTTTCTCTTACGCTTGAGTATGCTCAGGAATAGAACCCTTTCATTTTTCAGGGTCTGATTCGATGTGGTTTAATTGTTATTAAATAAACAAAAATAATAATTAATAAATAATTATTAAAAAAAAATTATGAGGCGTGCACTTTTGGATTTTCCAAACTATTTTAGATATTATGACATCATATTATCGTTTATTCAATTTGCGACTTTCAAATTTACTATTATTGCATATTTTATTTAAATCATACTAATTAAGCAATAATTATACAGGAAGTGTGATCATCTGTTACCTATCTTGCAAATATAAATGCATACCAACTTTTCTATTTACATTTTTCAACAATAATTTACCTAGATAAAAATTCAGACGACAAGCATATCAGCTACCTGTTTAAATAATTGCTTTCAAATTACATAACCCTGTCATTAATTAATTAGACGGTGAAAACTTAAAAGTAAATAGGTACGTTCTTACATGCTACCTTTATAGGTAATTAGTTAGATACCCACTACGCATGCAAAGCATTATTTCTTCAATTTAAATCGTTCAAAGCATAGGTAATTACGATTATTTAATCATCACTCGTATATTTTGTACATAGTCCAAAATTCTGTGTAGAGTCTAAACTATATACAGGCACGTTTGTAATCTTCTTGCATATAGGTACCTATAGTTTTACTATACACACACTAGGAATTCTTTTTCTTGGCAGATATAAGGGTAACTCCAAATTTTTTTTTGTATACTAAACTAAATTTCTTTTAAAAATACTTCAATTTCACAATGCTTCCTAAGGGCTTGCCTGACCCGTTATAAGTAAGCCATCGAGCACATGACTTGGCGATAATGTCTGCAAGTGCATTCGGACTGTCCACGATTCGCTCCTACACTTTCACCCGGAAAACTCGAGAACAAAGGTTGAAATAATTTCCTATGCAGTACAGATCATGCTCTAGCTTCTCCGATTGTTTAATTTTATTCGTCTTTAATTTAGGAAAATACCATATTGTAAAAGATGTACATAATATCAATTATGTAGATGGGTAAAGGTATCAACTGTATGAGATTTTAGACTAGTTTTTCATAGATATGTATATGTGTGTAAAATTACATCATTATTAACACAAATTGTTACATTAATTAATTTCGCAGATAAAAAATAAATTGTTGGTCGATCCGTTGATTGATTATGTTGGTCACATGTCAGTCAGTCACATGACTTCTATTACCTATAGCTTTTACGTGTTATGTTAAATGTACATTTATTTGGAAACTAATGAGACAAAGAACAAATTTCGACATTAATTAAAAGCTATTAAATAATAACATTTGATCGGTAAACAGTAGCTATTTAAGTACAACTTTCCAATGCATGTGTTATGCTGAGTATCACGTAACTAATCGCTTAGTCATCCTATAACACTTTATATCAAATGTTTGTCTTACTAATTTGCATATTATGATTAATATTTGATACATATTCTGCTGACGGTACGCTATACAATAAATCTTTGTATTTTATGTTCAGGCAATGAAACACAACTTATTTAAAACTCTACGAGAAGGTAGTTAGGTACTCTAGATATTATTGATATCTATTCTTGATTCTAAAAAAAAGTATTCGAAAAACATTAGGTACCTACTACTGTATTTACTAAAATGTTTTTCAATTTTTATTTTATGTGCTTTATAGCCGCGGCAATATATATTCTACTTTCTGCCCTCTTCTCTTTACCCGCCTTCAAATTTGTAAAGGTAGCCTTGTTCTTAATTAATAATAATCAATAATAAGTATTAGTTATATGGTACCTATAGGTAGTAAAACCACAGACAATATAATACTAGTAGTAAAAATAAAAAGCTCATTGCAAGCAGATCATCTATTATCCTCCCACCTTTGACCATTTTGAAATTTATCTGTTAGTACCCGAGACTATGTCGCCGACTATTGAAAATAATGTCGATGTTAATATGACATTGTTAGTATGATTATAGTAGTTAATATGATTATTTATTATATAAAAACTTTGTAACCACAATTCTTACAAATAAATTATCATTTATCATTTATTTATTTTATTTATTTCTCTATCCAGCGGAGAACCCATTCGCATTGCACTATTAGTTAATAATAAAATTGCGAAACTTTTTTAATTAAACTTGAGGCCAATAACTTTAGTTTTCGGTAGAATAATAAGAGCACGATCGTGTCGTGATGCACGGACTGCAAAACAAAGAGTTGTTACAGTTTCATAGAACAGTTTGACGCGTCAAGTTCAAATCTTTGTAGCTCATTTGGGCTTTGTTAACCTTCGATGTCGTTTCTTGATCCGTTTAAGGTTTAATAAAAAACTCGTCGTTGTTACAATAAAATATAGTATTGTATCAAGTGTTCGTAAAATCAGTGCTAATAAGCCTAAACATAAAGGAAATGGAAAACTAACGTTATAAAAAAAGGTTATTCCGAAAAAAAAAATAGATTTAAGTAATTAGTAGATTAAAGAACAAATGCCGGTGTAATCATGAAGAAAAATAGAAATAGAATCCAACAATACAGTTTATAACAAGGTTAATCTGTGATTGATCGAGATTTATAAATTATTGTCAAGGATACTCACGATAAACGTCATTTAGAAATTCGGCAATTAAGTATTTGATGTGGGAGTAATTAGTGTACGTTTATGATGTACTGTAGTCTCACGGCCAAAGGTTATCAGATGATCAATGAGATTGATACCTATAATATAAAAACGCTCAATTACATTTGTAATGAACAATCACGTGAACCTTTTAGTTTTATTTGAAGTCTGTCCAATTAAAACATCTATACAAGTGGATTGACCGTGATAAATTTTTAAAAACATATCCACTACCTACTAACTTTTTCGTATAGAAAAATCCTTAAAAAAATCCTATGGAAATTAAAGATTAAACTAAAGATTGTCGATTAAAAATACGACTAATGGATGTCGAATAAGTCGAATTGATTTTAAAAAATCTAGAAGAATCTTCTTCATTCCTACTTAAAAACTTTAAAGTAATTTTATACTTATAGCTATATTATTATTTCTTGAATTGAGTCGAGACTCGAGGTCATGTTTCTTTATTAATTAATTAATGGAAAACGCATGTTGTCTTTGTAATCAAATACTACGTGCAGTAGGTAGGCATATTTGCATATCTGATAAATCTGTGATTTTACAAATTTAAACCGCTTCTCATAAATATTTGGTGGACCGAACGTTTTTTTGGCATGTGGGATTTTAACCTTTTCGGTGGCCAAACCGCGGAAAATGGAACGCACCAGAGGCAGAGGCATTTACAGCTCATAAAGGTTACTACCTTAGAGTATATATTACAATAGTATAGAGCGCGTGTATTGCACAAATTGCCTAGTGCGCATCGTAGGCAGATGAGCTATAGATACTATATAGATGTGTGTGTGACAAATAGGGATGGGTAGGTATCAATTGCGTGTTGAACTATCGATAAGTTATGTAAATAAATATGTATCATAAGTAAATTTTATGTTCAATAAGTTATTAAAGGAAAAATATATGAATAAAGTATAAATATGTAATTTTAAATTTGTTTACCAACTGAATAAAGTTTGCTTATTCCATTTGAATATTTCTTGTATTAATTAAAAGTACTTTAAAAAAATATGTTTAATTGGAATGTCAGAAAAACGTGAATACTTTTTATATAATAAAGTTAATAAAATAAAAATCGGGTTTAGTGCTATTTCTTTAATAATAAATCAAACAATAATAATAATGTTTTAAAAATGTTAAATAAAAATAAGAAATAATTAATAATTTAAAATGATAAAAATAAATAATATTAATAATTTTTTTTTATTTAATTTTATCCATTCTACTATCAAAATCTTCAAAATCAATTTAGCGGTTCAGAAAATATATTGTAACATTACATACTTTACATTTACACTATAATACATTCGCATTCATAATATTAGAAAGTGTATCATACAAAACACACCACAAATTTATTTATAGAACATTTTTAAAAGAGTTTTAATTTTAAAGTTAAATAAATAATTTGTTAAAATATAGTTCTTCTAGTAAACTTTATATCGAGTACAGCGTTGGTCAGGTCACATCACTACGATCACGTGGCGGCAGTGAGGCGAGCGAGCGAGCCTGCGCGTGTCCGCCTCCCACCTCCCCTTCACCCCCGCGATGCTAGATTTATTTTCATAAAAATAAGTATAAGAATCGACTTACTGGTGAAATGTGATACTGGATTTCAATTTTGCGTATTTTCTAGTATCGTTTTTGCAAGATAGAACTGCACATTTCACCATGTTTATTCGTAAATATGAAAAAAATTCCAGAGTAACGCACTTCGACAGCACTCAACTACGACTACGAGCGCTCGCGGCGGGAACGTCGTGTTGTTCCCACCTGTGCCTACTGTTCCCACTTGGTTGTTCGCACTCTATAGATAGTATATATACTCTAAGGTTACTACATTATTTCATTTGTACATACTTGTATGAAAAAAAAATATTTAAGATATATCTACTACTTAATATACTTAATAAGGAATAAATTGGCATAGGTACATAAGAAGACTATTAAACTTAACTACTGGGTAAATAAATAATTATTTTCCCAATTTCATTAATTTATTAGTGCTTTGCAATAAAAATTCATAGTAAAAAAATATGCTACCCAACTCCCAACTACATTTATATTTCATTTCTGAAAGACCGATGATTGGTCCCACAGAGCAAGTAGATAATCGATCGGTCTTTTTACGTGTACAGATAAACAGATAATATAGTCAGATAGTATAACATTACAAACCAGAGTGAGAACTATAACGAGGTTACGCTTATAATTTAATAGGTATACGTAAAATTTAATTAAGTTATTTTTTTATACTTACTTTACCTATAGACTCTACAATACATATTTTATCGTCTGTTTTTTTCAAAGGAAATTTTGCCTATTTTTAGCGGATTCCATTAAGGATTCAGATTTAAATTTTTGTAGGGTATTCTGTTAATATCTACTATAACGCTTTAAAGAAAAAAGGATTTTGGCGCGAGAATTTTAAAAGTCTCCAAATTTCTGTTCCAAAGATCTCTTCTATTTCAAAGATGAAAATGGTTCATGAGGGAATGTGAGGAGATTTATCTAGTGAATTTAATATTAAATTATTTTTAAATATTTAGTTAAGTATAAATATAATTGATTAATAAATATTAAATATTATATTCAGGAAAAGATACAATATTCAAACAAAATAGTTCAAAATAGCTCTATCTGTGGCTCTATGATCATTGTTTCCAGAAAAAATCGATAGGTGTAGATGTGAGATAAAACAGAATAAACCTCAGATGACAGATCAATATCATTTGTGCAGAAGGGTGGTCTTTTTTTCCAATATTAGTTATAAACATTAATTTTTGAAGTAAGGAAAATAATATTTTGGTACCTAATTCTTTATTTTCTGTCATTTGATTGAAATTATCATCAAAAATGAAAAACAGGAAGAAATATTTTTTAAAGTAGGAAATTATTTTGGGATTACTTCACTTATTGACATACTTCTTAGAAAAGCATTAATAATTTTTTTGTTCAAAAAACTTACCATATTCGAAGTAAAAATCACATAAGAAAAATAAAATTATCCAGATCACAAACAAATGTAGTCAATTAAAAACATAAATCGCAATGTTCGTTATTTTCCCGCCAACAAATTATACTTGTACTGTGTACAATTCGATATTTGGAACGTATGTGCACACTCCCGTGTGTTTTGTCATCTGACGAGCGTGTGGCCTATGGAGTATGGAGCCAACTGTGGAGCCAACCATACAAGCACTACCGCTCACCATCGCGAACGCTTCTTTCTCTTACGCCAAAAGCACGTGATGCATTGAAAGTACAAGTTGCATAGCCGTGGGAGGACGCAAAACTTTTGCATCTTCCTATCGTATAAATTATTGTAATTTGTTTAACATAATTATCACCAAACCTGTTG